>JAJOZX010000092.1:2082500-2206609 GCA_023014485.1 Bathynomus jamesi | reverse complement strand
TATTTTGGCTTTATACTTTATCGATCTTTCTTTTATTCTTACCCTTTACTTCCTTTCTACTCTTTACTCTCGTTTTGCTGTGTCTCATTCATAAACGAACGCGGGTTCACGGCTTGAGCCGAAGCCGCCATTGGAATTTGAACACTGCGAGGGACGAGGATAAATTACAGACTATCATTACTATTTACTGACTTTTTATTTACGCCGAAACAATTGAACAGACGGGGGGAAAAGCGAATGCCAAATTACAGTTAACATTTTACCGCTGAAAGAGACACAATTAAATATTTTACAATCAAAATAATATATTAATAAACAAAACCAACCTAACCGAGAAAATGGCGTTTGGTATGCTTTGGGTTGGGCCTCAGAGCATTTCGAGTGTTGCCAAATAGTATTTTATATTTCAAACAACTTCATCTTACGTATCTTAATTTCATACAAAACATTATTAAATTTATTATTAAACATTATTATATTCTTTATTATAAAACCAATACACGACACTCATACAAATATATATATATATATATATATATATTACTCATATATAATTATGAATACGATCCCAAATAGTTAGCATCCATTGGTCGACGTATATAAGCGAAGCGAAGGCGTTGAGGTCGGGGCTCGACTCCCGATGTTGCTGGTTCATAATATTCGAGGAGTTAGCGCAGTGGACCGCGTTCGTCTGACCTCAGCGCTGTGCCAGTTCCTGGCCTCCCTTACTGATTAATAATGTCAACCCAACGGATGCCCGTTTTCTGGAGTGTTCCTCAAAGGAACAGAAGGTAAAATACACCTTATCTTGGAATAACTTATCTTTAATTTGTATAAAATACAGAGATTTTTCTCAGTCTTGTATTAAATGACACAAATAAGTACGGTTAATGTATTTTTCTATCGTATACTGCACAATGTAACATAAATCATAGTAGGAGTTTCATAGGAAGAGTTTGTAGACATCAATCGACCAGGAAAGTAGTATTGGGGGGGCAAAGGGACGTTAGGCAGGAGACAGGGAGTGCTGGAACTCCCGTTTCTTCTGTCACTGTTCTCCTCAGCTGATCTTTTTCCGTGTTTCTTCTACCCTGTGAGCAGTCCAGCATGCTCTCAAACACACACTGCTCCCTCTGTTCTTCACTACACGTACATGCATTTAACACACTGCACAATCTTTTTAAAATCTATAAAAAATAAAATGGCATTGTAAGCCTTGGGGACCTTGAATTTGGCTCTCTCTTTCTTCTTATAAAGGGGGCCATTTTTGCGGGCACACGCTTTGGCCCCACCTTTCTACATAATAAAAAAATCGGCCAACAAATAAATAGGAATGAAATATAAAAAAGTTTATTGCATTGGAAAAGATTACTTCCAATTCAGTGTCATTCTCATTCCCATCCTCGGTCCGCACAAGTGGAGTGGGAATCCTAAAAATGAGAATGAATTTCAGATTTTGGAAAAAAAGAGTTTCCCGACTTGGAAAATGGTACTTGTGACGCAAGTATATACCTAAGGGGTATTTACTGCGAAAACTTTAAAAGGGGGGACCTTACAGTTGGAATGGGAATGAATTGATTTGGGAATTGCTTCCTTTGAAATTCCCTTCCACTTTCGGATTGCTCATTCATGGGCGAAGAATGAAATGGAAATGATATTGAATGTGGAGAGACCACTGCTTCAAAGCAAAATTAATACGTGCAAGTATTACAATTAAAACTAACAAATTTTAGGCTATATTACTCTCAAGGTCAGTTTGGAAAACACAATTCCAAAAGGAAAGGAAAACAAGTAATTTCAAAAAGATATGAAAACACGTAATTCCAAATTACACCGGTAAACCCTAATCTTAAAATCAACGTAACTACATACTTCTTTGTAGACTCTATATGCTGACCTGATAGTTAGCTTAAGGAGCTCAAGCCTTCCATCCGAGAGCTCAGTATGAGGGTTGGAACCTCACGGATATCTCGAAACGCTGAAGTAGATGGAATGGATTAAAGGGGACTCCTGAAACTGAGACTGGAATAAAATCGAACAGAACTAAATCGACTTACGACTGAAAAAAAATATAATAGAAAAACATCGAATTGGAGATAAAGGACAAAATAATTTAACCACTGGTTGTCCATCTTAAAGAGTAAAGAATGGTCAATTTACTGTTTTCAGAAGCAAAATTTATTGTTATAGAATAGAGGAGCAATTAAACCAATAATATACATTTGTACAATCAATTCGAAAGGTACAGTCGTGAAACTTCATGTTTCTTAATGATAAATATTGGTTAGATACATGGAATTTTACGACAGGTTCGGTTTTTTAATCTTATTTCCTTGTGCAGTCCTCGGAAAAAAATTGTCGAGAAAAAATTATACGGAACATACTGACATTTTTGGAATTAAGAAAAAATTACAATTGTTTTGAAAAAATAATTTAACCAATAAAGAAAATAAATAAATAAATTACCATTCGGAATGGCAGTGCATTTGGCACCCATTGAGTTTTTTGTTGGTTGGATTATTTTTCCAACCAATTATGAATTACTGCTGAATTTTGGAAAAATTTTCCTAATTTTTTTTTCATTGATTTTATTTTCTCAGTGAACTTTTTTCATGGATGTGCATTAATATTTGTATTTCTTTTGTATTTGGCTTTCCTCCCATTTCACTAACATCCCTGGTGAACTAGCTCACAACTTTTCTATCCTAAATGACCTAGAGCAGATTGTACGGCACCCTACTCGTATCTCCGATCGCCTTGGAGATTTTGGATTTATTTCTTGCCTCTCATCCTTCTTCTTACTCTGTGAAACTTTTTTCTCCGTTGGGCTCCTCCGACCGCAATCTTGTATCTAATTCCTATCGCTCCAATCTGGCCCTTGTATCCTGCCAAGAGGAGAAGCCTTTGGCACTTTAGCGCCGCTGATTGGTAGGCCATTACGCAGTACTTCTGTGATTTCACATGGAATGATTACTGCTTCCGTGGCCGAGGCCCTTCTGAGTGTGCTGAGCGCATCACAGAGGTGATTCTCTCGGGCATGGAGTACAGTCCATATTCTATTTCTACTACTAATGCAAAAAAACCTTGGTTTAACTTGTTCTAATACTATCCGCAACAGAGAGGAGGCTTTCAGAAGGTACCGTCGCCATCCAACCCCTGACTCTCACTCAGCTTATATTTCTGCCCGGAAACGCGCAAAATCTGTTCTTCTACTCGCCAAAAATTCCTTCATCAGACAAAAATGTGAAAACCTATCCAATTCTAATTCTTCTCGCTCTTTCTGGCATCTAGCTAAGAACCTCTTCAACAACTTTACTTCCTCTTCTTTCCCTCCTCTTTTCCATTCCGACGGCACAGTTGCCGTCTCTTCTCCTAATAAAGCTGAACTCTTCGCTCAAACTTTCGCTTCCAACTCAACCATGGACGATTTCGGTGCTGTTCCTCCATCTCCTCCTTCCTCTAACTTTATTATGTCTGAAATTAGAATTTATTCCAAAGATGTCCTTTCTGCCCTATCTGGGCTCAACTTTAGTAAGGCGTACGGTCCTGATGGTGTTCCTCCTGTTGTTCTTTAAGAACTGTGCTTCTGTGCTGACACCTTGCCTCGGCAAACTCTTTCGTCTTTGTCGGTTTCTATCCTTCTATCCATGCCTAATATCCTTTCTGGCCGATCTATGGCTACGGTTATAAATTTTTTTATACAGGAAGGAGGGGGCCAAAGGCAAATGCCCGCAAAAGCGCCCCTCCCATAGAAGAAGAAGAGAGCCAAATCAAGGGCCAGGGTTTTCCAGACGCCTAGACACTCTGCGTTTGAGTGCCTAGACACTCTGCGTGCTCTCCTTAAAGGAGGAGGCATGCAGTTACAGAATTTAGAAGACCAATGTCCGTTATAATAGCGATAGTAAAGAGAGAGTGAGGCAACATTGCGGCAAGAGAGAGAGAGAGAGAGAGAGAGAGAGAGAGAGTGAAGACAATCAGTAAGAGGCGGTGAATTAATGAGACGAAAAGCCTTTGATTCCACCCTGAGAAGTACGGCTGTGTGGGTTGAGCCACCCCATCCATAAGAAGCATACTCCATACAGGGACGAACAAGACCCTTGTACAGAGACAGCAACTGAGTGGGGGTGAAGAAACCGCGGAAGCGGTACAGCACACCTAACCTCTTAGAAGCTGTTTTAGAAAGAGAGTATATGTAATCTTTTCAGGAAAGATCACGAGATAAGGAAACGGCAAGAATATTAAGAGAAGAGGAAGGATTGAGTTATGTATTGTTGAAGGTAAGGGAAGACTGTGGAAGACTGTGACGAGTAGACAGATGAAGGAACTGAATTTTTGAGGCATTGAAAGCCGCAAGGTTTCCTCTGCCCCAGTCAGAGATAGCAGAAAGATCAGAGGCCAGGTACTCCATAGCCGTACTACGCGAATCATAGAGTGACTGTTGAGAGGGACGCTTTGGGAAGCAGGTGGAGAAGTGAAGAGTGGAATCATCCGCATAGGAATGAATAGGAGAGAAGTGCGAATTAAAAGATCAATAATAAATAAAAGGAAAAGAGTGGGTGACAGGACAGAACCCTGAGGAACACTACTGTTAATAGCTTTAGGAGAAGAACAGTGGCCATCTACAACTGCAGCTATAGATCGGCCAGAAAGGAAATTAGAGATGAATGCACGGATAGAAGAGAAGGATAGAAATCGAAGGAGAGCAGTTTCGAAATTTAAAGATTTGTGCCAGAGACTATTAAAAGTTTTTAATATGTCTAGCACAATAGCAAAAGTTTCGCCGAAATCCCAAAAGGAAGACGACCAAGAGTCAGAGAGATATGCAACAAAATCGCCAGTAGAGCGTCCCTTGCGGAATCCATACTGACGATCTGAAAGAAGATTGTGAGAAGAAAGGTGTTTAAGAATCTTCCTATTAAGGATAGATTCAAAAACTTTAGAAAGACAAGAAATCAAAGCAAATGGACGATAGTTGGAGGGTTGAGAGCGGTCACCCTTCTTTTTGAGACAGGCTGAATGAAAGCGAACTTCCAGCAGGAAGGAAAAGTACCAGATGTGAGACAAAGACGAGAGTTTGCCTAGGCAGGGTGTCAGCACAGAAGCACAGTTCTTAAGAACAACTGGAGGAACACCATCAGGACCATACGCCTTACTAGAGTTCAGCCCAAATAGGGTAGAAAGAACATCTTTGGAAGAGATTCTAATTTCAGACATAATAAAGTCAGAGGGGTGAGGAGATGGAGGAACATCACTGGAATCGTTCATGGTTGAGTTGGGAGCGAAAGTTCAAGCGAAGAGTTCAGCTTTATCAGGAGAAGAGACGGCAACTTTGCCGTCGGAATGGAAAAGAGGAGGGAAAGAAGAGGAAGTAAAGTTGTTGAAGAGGTTTTTAGCTAGATACCAGAAAGAGCGAGAAGCATTAGAATTGGATGGATTTTCACATTTTTGTCGGACGAAGGAATTTTTGGCGAGTCGAAGAACAGATTTTACACGATTCCACGTAAAAATATAAGCTGAGGGAGAGTCAGGAGTTGGATGGAGACGGTACCTTCTGAACAAGTAAAGTTAAACCAAGGTTTTTTTGCATTAGTAGTAGGAATAGAATATGGAATGTACGCCTCCATGCCCGAGAGAATCACCTCTGTGATGCGCTCAGCACACCGAGAAGTGCCCCGCCCATGGAAGCAGTAATCACTCCATGTGAAATCACAGAAGTACTGCCAAAGTTCCTCCCAATCAGCGGCGCCACTGTTCTTCTTCTAAAGTTATTAACAGTGGTGTTCCTCAGGGTTCTGTCCTGTCACCACTTTTTTCCTTTTATTTATTAATGATCTTTTAATTCGCACTTCCTCTCCTATTCACTCCTATGTCGATAATTCCACTCTTCACTTCTCCACCTGCTTCCCAAAGCGTCCCTCTCAACAGTTACTCCATGATTTGCGTAGTACGGCTATGGAGTACCTGACCTCTAATCTTTCTACTATCTCTGATTGAGAAAGAGAAAACCTTGTGGATTTTAATGCCTCAAAAACTCAGTTCCTCCATCTGTCTACTCGTCACAATATGCCACACGACTCTCCCCTTACCTTCGACAACACACAACTCAAGCCTTCCTCTTCTCTTAACATTCTTGCCGTTTCCTTTTCTCGTGATCTTTCCTGAAAAGATCACATATACTCTCTTTCTAAAACAGTTTCTAAGAGGTTAGGTGTGCTATACCGCCTCTGCAATTTCTTCACCCCACTCAGTTGCTGTCTCTGTACAGGGGTCTTGTCGCCCCGTACGGAGTATGCTTCTCATGTATGGGGTGGTTCAACCCACACAGCCGTACTTGACTGGGTGGAATCAAAGGCTTTTCGCCTCATCAATTCTCCGCCTCTTACTCACTGTCTTCAATCCCTCTCTCTTCGTCGCAATGTTGTCTCACTCTCTCTTTACTATCGCTATTATAACGAACACTGCTCTTCTGAACTCTCTAACTGCATGCCTCCTCCTTTAAGGAGAGCACGCAGTACCAGACTTTCGACATTTTCTAATTCCTTTTCTGTCTAATTCTCTAACGCAAGAGTTAATCGGTATTTTCAATATTTCATCTATTCAACCAGTCAACTTTGGAACAATCTTCTTCACTCCATCTTTCCTCCTGTCTATGACCTCCAATCTTTCAAACGCAGAGTGCCTAGGCATCTCGAAAACCCTGGACCTTGATTTTGGCTCTCTTCCTCTTTTATGGGGGAGGGGGCATTTTTGCGGGTATTCGCCCTTGGCCTCTCCTTCCTGCATAAAAACAAAAAATGAATATTAGTTTTATAGATTTCTACATTAAATTATTTTCGTCATATTTCAAGTAAACATTGATTAAACTCGCCAAAGTATTCACGGGGTAAAGTGCCAGTTTATTAATCTTAAAGTCGTGAGTTCGACTCTCGGCCCGGAGTCGCGGACTTTAGAGTTTAGCGATTTAGGTGCCTTTCGAGGTCCTCCTTTGTGGGGGAAATTGTTTGTTTGTTGATATAAGGTCATATGACGGGGGAGGGGACCTACAGCTTTACGTGGGATCCGAACCACAGGTCGCTACATAGTTTGGGCGCAGAGGACGCTCTCCCATCCAATTACTACACAGACCCAGTGCCACTTAACTTCACTGAACAATGGGAAGCAGTGTTACGACGATGGCCGTGACATAGCCCTTGTAGGGAACTGGTTTGGATTCCAGGTAATGCTGTAGGTTCCCTCCTTCATATGAGCTTCTAAGATGTCACGAAAGAAGCTAAACAGCCGCATGATTATTAATTATTATTATTGTAAACTGCAAAAGTACTGTATTTATTTTATTAATAAAGGTTATTCAATTCACTTCAGTTAATAAGACTAAGCAAGGAATCATTATTATTATTATTATTATTATTATTATTATTATTATTATTATTATTTTAAAATGAGATTTTATACTTGGCGCGGAGTGTCAAATGAAAATCAAATGAGTTTGGACTGGATAAGCATTCTCTAAAGTAAAAAAAAGAGTACGAACGGGAAAAGCACATTGCATATTTGAGTTACACTGAATTCACTGGCCATTGGTAACGTTTTTGAAAGCTTTTTGAAAGCTTTTTGAAAGCTTTATTTTACAAAAGATACTGGGGTCTGTTAGTGCGTGAGTTCTTGAACACCACTGTTCCTGGAAAATGTATTGGGCGCGACGGGCCGGTACCGTGGCCTTCACGATCCCCCGATATCACGTTCTTGGACTTCTTCCTGCGGAAAAGATTATGCGTACCATACTCCTGTTGTTGACATTGACACTTATTTGGATTTCGCATAATTAAAGTTTATAATCGGGAAGGGATTTTGTGTACACCTTGTATAATTCCAGTATTAATTGGGAGAGTTCTAAATTCTGTTAAAAAATAAAAGCATAACTGAAAGGAATATTCTAGAATGTACATTTATGTATTTTTTAAAATAAATTTAACAACAGTTAAATAACTTATAAAATTTACCATATCTTGTTAAAATACCTTTCTCGTTTAACCAGTACTTGATAAGTTTCGTTAATCCCTCCTAACTATTTTGTTTGCGCTGTATATATACAGGGTGTTTCAGGTCGACCCTAGAAATATGGAAATTGGCGGAATTTGTAGTTTGTAGTTGGTAAGACCTATCTTAATTACTACCTACTTGCTACAAATTCCGCCAATTTCCATATTTCTTGGGTCGACCTGAAGCACCCTGTGTATATATGTATATATATATATATATATATATATATATATATATATATAATGCATGAACACGCACCATCTTTTATAATGAAAAATTGCCCCAACGGGGATCGAATACACCTCTTGAGTAGAAGGTACGGTAGCTAGCCACTACACTATAACGAGATAGAACTTAGCACAACCTGCCATACGTTCAAGCAACCAAAGACATTTTATGTGTTATCATTTTACGTGTTAACCCTCCCGCACTCGAGCTAATGAGCAACAGTTCATTCAAACTATATGGTGCAACGCTGGGTCCCATAACTGGAATATCCTGTATGAACACGCACGATTTTTCTTAATGAAAAAATTGTCCTCACCTTCTCTCAAGAGACGGTGGGTTCAAACCCTACTGGGTGACAATTTTTTCATATATATATATATATATATGCGTCATTTAAATAATAATAATAATAATACTAATAATAATAATAATAATAAATAAATAAATAAATACAGTAAACTTGGCCTCCAACTCTACCTGCAATATCCGTAAGGAAATTGGAGACAAAGATGAAACACAAATATAGTTTTTGTGAACCTAAATTAGACATCAAAACTTTGATGAAGAAAATATTCTTATATTTAAAAATCACAAAAAGTTAAGACGAATTAACGAAATAAAGTAGTATTTTAGCCGAGACTGCGTTATACTAAAATAAGCCCTACTACCGTAAACTGCTCCAACGAAGATGATGGAAGAAGAGGAAGAAGAGGCAACAGAGAATCACCACCAAGAGATAAAAATGTTAGAGAAGAAATAACATGGAAGAAAAATCGATGGACGTGGAAAGGGAAAATACACATCGACGCTAAATGTGCGACTACGAGGAAAATCCGAGTGATGTCAATCAAGATAAAAAGGTATCCAGTGAGGAACAACACAGAATGAAAATTGAAAGCAATTTAAAACAAAATACGATCAAAAAGATAAGGTTCAAAACGAACCCAAACCAGCAACACAAAAAAAAAAGAAAAACGAAAAAAGAAACGGATGAAATTACGTACCGCCATTTTACAGAAATGAACTGAACGGACAAAGCGTGTATGTAAATATAATGATTGTGGACATTGTTAATTGAGAATTAAATTTAGTGTAATTTTCATTATCTCTCTATTATGCAACTATTACGCAAGGTACAGAAATTATAAATATGGTAAATGATGCTTTTTCTATCAAACAATTATATCTTTGTATGACTGTGAGGGGAAAAGTTAAAAATACGATGTGTTATATGCCGGAACCTAAAAATGGACGTTCTGTTTTGTTAAATTCATGTGTTAAAAAGTATTTGAAATATAAATTTCTACTTCACATCATTATTTTCATGGAACTTTCTAGTTCTTTATCAACTTCAGGCTAGACTATCATCAAATTTACACTATAGATCCTACATATATAAAATGGCGCATTATACAATTTTCTATTGACGAACACGACTTTTCAAGCTGTCTTTCACATCTAATTTCTTCATTAGTCTCTTTATTGCAACTCTAGTAGGGGCTTCCCTTACTTGAAATTGTGATTTAAATTCATGCTGCCCTTCCATAACTCTCTTTGAATATAACTTTTTACAGTAAACAGACTTTGAACTATTGAATACGCCATCTTGTAGTACAAGTTGAATGATAGCCTAGCCTAGTTAACCTAGTCTAGTTACCCTAAAGAACTTGACAGTTGCATGAAAATAGTGATTTGTCGTAGAAATATATACATCAAACACTATGTAACATATTAATTAAACAAAATAGAGCGTCCTGTTTTGGAGAACCGAAAAGTTTTGAAACATCATCACAAATATCATCACAAGCAACCTCATCACTATTATCACATGATAAAAACTTTAAAATGTTCAATTCACCTCCTATGGTGGAGATTTCAACTTTCCTCTAGAAAATATACAGAATGGGAAGCTATGTAATAATATTAAACCAAGACAAGAGGGCACAAAGGAAAACCAGGAAGAAGCGAGAACGTTCTCTCTGACGGATGAGTTTATGATAAGGCAAGAGAAAACAAAAATGCGAAGGAAAACAACTGTTTAAGTCTAATATTCAGAAATAAAGCCAGCTTCATTCATAGTGTAAAAATTATTCTAACAATAGCAATAACAATTTACAGTACGTGATTACTAAATCGAATAACATACCCAAAATTCCAGTTTTAAAAATATGAACGTTTCAGCTCTTAAACCAGGAAGGAAGGAAGAAGAAAGTTCTAAATAACCATACAGAACCTCAAAGATAAAACGATGACGCACTGACTGATGACCTAAAAGATATAACTATTACCCAACGTTTGAAAAAATATTGTGACTCACCCTGTATATTGATCTTACTGCTGAGGCCGTATGTTGTACCCATACTTTTACTCTTTCAAACGCTGGCTTTGAATCTAGATTCAACATCCCAGGAGTAGAGGTACAGGCTCACTACTGGAGGGAGGTATCAGAATATGGTACTCAATTGAAAGGCGGTCAAAGTCAGCAACTGATACTTTCAGATGACAGTCAGTTTCTCTCATAAATAATTAATTCATTTTCCCAATTTTTACACAAAATAATTAATTTATTTCCTTTTTTCATTTCAGACCATCATTCTGCTATAGTTGGTGAACAAGTTATGACATAATGAAATACTCTTTGGAAGATGAAGCATTGATATTGAACCTGCGTAAGGAGAAACAATGGGGTGCAAAACGAATGAAGAAAGAGTTTCCAAATAAACGATGGGAGATACCTGGACTTCAATATCTCATAAGGAAAATCGATATCACAGGGTCGACCAAACGAAACGAAGGCAGTGGAAGGCCAAAAACATCACGTACTGAAGAAAATATTGACATGGTTTCATCCATGATATGCATTTAAGAAGAACGGTCCAACACCCACAAGTCCGTTAGAGAAATTTCAAAACTACTGGTATTTCTCGCTCTAGTGTTCGTCGTATAGTAAAAGATGATCTGGGTCTTAAATGTTTTAAAAGAGTCGAAGTTCGTAAGCTCTCTTTATCAAATAAGCAAGCAAGAATTGAAAAATGTCGTGCTCTGTTAGATCGATTCTCAGACAGAGAAGTGTCGAAAATATGGTTCAGCGACGAGAAGACCTTTACGGTTGCTTCAACAATAAACACACAAAATGACCGAGTTTGTGGAAGACAGGACAAACAAATCTATCAGTCTAGATCGACTTTGCAGGGAACGTCCGCATTTTTCTTAAAATGTTATGGTTTCCATCTTTATTTCAAAGTTAGGGAAGTCAGAGATTGTTTTTGCTGATCAAAATGCCAAAATCACTGCTGCTTATTACCAAGAAAAAATCCTTGATGCGGTACTGCCGTCGATAAGGGAGAAATCAAGGTTGCAAGCGTGCATTGACAATGGAGGAGGGCACATTCCGCATAATCTTGGACTCAATTAGGTAACTGTATAGAAACAGAAAGTTTTTCTACCCGTGTCTATAAAACAGCGAATTACAAAATAATGGTTACAGTTACAAAAAATCCAACTTCACTACGAGATAGACCATGAAATTCTATGCAGGACACATATATTGTTTGTACAAATAACATTGATAAAGGTAAAATTATATCGTTCAAAATTAGGGTCATAGTGTTTTGGCCCACCCTCTATAACTGATATTATAAATACACAATGCAAATCAATTTCGTTATCTAAATAACGAATAATAGCGCTATACATGAAGGACACACCTTCGTCGAAGAAGAATTACAAGGAGGAAACATTACAGACATCATTGATTTTACTTCAGAAGACACAGTACTATTGAATAAATGAAAACCTATCAGATAGTAAGTTCGGACCAGTGAGTCGCTACATCGATTAAAAATTGTAACGATAGAATAACAACGTCTCCATTCATTGGGAAGAAGAGAATGAGATACACAACCATGTACCCATTAAAAATAATAATAATAATAAAAAAATTGTACTAAACTCGTGACAAACCCTGTAGCACTCGCAACAACAGTGAAAAACAGGATAGGTAGAATAACCACAAATTAAAAACCAGACAAGGAACAGTTTCAATCCTGCTTTTCAACCCCCTTTGCAGTGAGAATACCAAGATATTTAAAAAATTGGGAAAAGAAATAGGGAATATCAATGATGACGATGTGCCCGCATTCAAAAGGAAATTAGATACCTGGTTCAGAACAGTACCCAAATGAACTAGATGCACCTGGTTATGTGAAATTGAGGATTCGAGAAAGCAAGTTTCTCTTCTACCATGCCAGCTCAAAAGGCAAGGCCTCGGACATATATAATATATATATATATATATATATATATATATATATATATTTGGAAGGCAAACGACTTATCGAGTGTAGATATCTTTCCACAGTATATCGACGTACAGTATATTCAGTTAAGCTTGAAAAATACTGAAATATGAAGCGAAAGAAATATAATGTCTGACCGAATTGATTTTTGGATTATTTTCACAACTTCGATGATTTATTTTCAGCCTAAAACCCCACAACTTATGAACCCATTTTGTTATCTCCAAGGTTTGAAGCGAATTCAATATATGCTGCAGATGAAAGTAATATATATATATATATATATATTAATAGTAGTAAAATCCACAAAGAAAATTTAAAAGAATTAAAATTAAATTAAAAAGCAACTGCAAAGCTATTCGAAAGTAATTCCTTCTTCATTCGGGCTGGAATAAAATGTGGAAGTGAGAGAAAGGGCACACAGAAGAGAGATCAAGAAACGTTATGTCTCTGACAACTGGAAACGTTTGAATACAGACCGTATTGAAGACTCTTTGAATAAATAAAAGTTGGTTAAAAAATCAAAGAAAAATAGATCGTTTTTTACATTAAAATTATCGGTGTTTTTTATCAAATAGGACTCAACCAATTTCCTTTTATTATTACTATTATCAGAAGAAGATAGGAATTATTAATATTTATACTATAATATAAATATTAATTCCTATTCTAAATAGTGTTTATGTAGGATTGAATTAGCGTGAGCAACATTTAAACTATATTTGTGCTGATAAAGACGACGTTTAAAGTCAATGGTCTCACCAATATAACACTTAGAGCAATTCAAACATGAGATTGTGAAAACCCCAGTGTTAGAGGCTCGCTCCGGTGGTTGGTCCCTTCGTAAAAAAGTAAGAGTAGTGCAAGGTACTTTAGAAACCGTATGAAGACCGGATGGCAAACTATTATGGAGTGTCTCGGGACTGAAAGGAACAACTAAAACATCTTTAAAATCCTTAGTGGAGGCGTTATTGTCATAAAACGTTTTCTAGCAGAACCAAGTGCTTTCTCAATAAAAATATGAGGCTAACCTAATTTAGTAAAAGATTCTCTATATAAACGAACTCAGTATCCAAATACGAGGTGCTGCAAATCCTAAAAGCTCTTAAAAACGTACCGATAAGGATGCCTCTCTTTGTAAAGGAACGATGAGACGAAAGCTATTGAACATAAGAGCTGGAATGAATGGTTTTTCTGAAAATAGTAAACTCAAGTTTATTATTATTATTATACATTAAAACTTGAATATCTAATTATATCTTATAACTTGAATATCCAATTATATCTTATAACTTGAATATCCAATTATATCTTATAACCTGAATATCTAAAAAGGGCATATTTCAATTCTGTTCAATCTCTACAGTAAATTTTATAGAGGGTAAAATATTATTTAATCGATGAAAAATGACATTAAGATCGGATTCCGTAAGAAGGAGAACGAACGCGTCATCACCATAACCATAGCAATAAACAAATGAATCAATAATATCAGGAAGAAATTCCTTCCAAATAACTCCATAAATATATATATAGCTAACGGTAGTCGAAAGGAGGTGGGGGGAAGCCCATAATGAGGCCTTTCTTCTGCCGAAAAAATAAATTATTAAAAGTGAAAAAAGGCTGTGACAAACACAGCCTAATTGATCTTATAAAAAGGGAAGTGGGTAAGGCAAATTGAATGCCGCTTTCAATGTGAAATTCTTCAAGGTATTCTGAAGTTGTCTCTTAAGGAACCTTAGTAAAAGGAGAGAGACTACATCAAACCTATTCATCTGTTTGCCCTCAAAATCAATATTACTAATTTTATTAATAAGGTCTGTTTAATTTTTTATATGGGCATTAGAAATATTAGGCTACATATTAAAAAAGAGGGATTTATGGAGAGCCACTTGGCAAGTTTATAATTAACTCTGCCTATGTTGGATATAATTGATTTTAGCGGTACGAGTGGCTTATCCACTTTAGTTAAGCCGAAGAAATGAGGTAGCTTAGAAGAGAAAGCCAAAAATTGTTTTAAAGGGTGCGGAAAATCTTTCAATAAATATTTAAAATTCTTATTTAAATTGCGTTGAGAAATTTGGAGGAGATTAGAATTCACTTGATCACAAGTAGTTCTCTGTAAAAGCTTTGTGAATACAATTCTCTTTATCAATTAAAACGATATCATTTCCCTTACTTAATTTAGTGATAATAAGGCTCTCGTTTCGCTTTAAAAGTACAGTAAAAGGTGAATCCAAAGTTTTTAGAGGGAATATGTAGTCCCCGTCTTATGTTATTGCAAAGTTCACCAAAGCTAAAAAGAGTCAAGCAGGATAAATCGTCGGAAAATAATTAACTAAATGTAAATTATAAATTTTTCGAAAGAAATAATAAAATTAACAACGGAGTGATAATAAAAACCCACTCTAATAGTCAGAGTTTATTTCCACAACAGTTTCGATGCCCACTGGCATCCTCTTCCGGTGGCTACAGAAAAGGTACTTATAAGCTGGACCCTCTAATGAGATTCTTGGTCAAAAAATCCCTTACGGTGTTGGGTGAACGGGTTCTAACCTAAGTGTGAATTTCTTAAAGGTCTCTGGATTGTTTCCTTACTCGCTTTTAGTTCATTCGTTTTTTCGGTAAAATGTAAATGGAATAATAAACGTAAATGTAAATGTAATAATGGAAGTAATAAATGTGGAAATAAATGTAAATGCAATAAATGTAATAACAAAGGTAATAAAATAAATGTAATAATAAGTGTAAAGGTAATAATAATAAATGTTAAAAAACGTAAATGCAATAATAAATGTAGTAATTATGTCAAAATAATAGAATCTGTATGTATAGAACAAGAAGATGGTTTTAATTTGTGCGAATGTACTTATAAGCGGGACCCTTTAATAAAATACCCTTCTGGTGTCGGGAGAACGGGCTCTAACCTAGGTGCGAATTTCTTAATGGTCTCTGGATTGTTTCCTCCTCGCCTTTTCATTCGTTTTTCGGTTTATAATTTCTGTATAATAAACAACAATGTAATTATCAATGTAATAATAAATTTATAATTTCTGTAATAAATGATAATGCAATATTAAATGTAATAAATGTAATAATAAATGTAATAATTATGTAAAAAATAAAATAATAGAATCTGTATGTATTGAACAAGAAGATAGTTTTAAATTTGTGCGAATGTACTTATAAGCGGGTCCCTTTAATAAAAAAAAAAAATGCCCTTCCGGTGTCGGGTGAACGGGATCTAACCTAGGTGCGAATAATAAACAACAATGTAATTATGAATGTAATAATAAATTTATAATTTCTGTAATAAATAATAATGCAATATTAAATGTAATAAATGTAATAATAAATGTAATAATTATGTAAAAAATAAAATAATAGAATCTGTATGTATTGAACAAGAAGATAGTTTTAAATTTGTGCGAATGTACTTATAAGCGGGTCCCTTTAATAAAAAAAAAAAAATGCCCTTCCGTTGTCGGGTGAACGGGATCTAACCTAGGTGCGAATTTCTTAATGGTCCCTGAACTGTTTTTCCCTCTTGTTCTTTGGTTCATTCGTTTTTCTGTAGCCACCCGAAGAGGATGCAAGTGGGCATCGAAAGTGTTGTGGAAATAAACTCTGTCTATTAGAGTGGGTTTTTATTATCATAGTTTTTATTATCATAGTGAAGTTTTTTGCATTTAACAACGGAGTCTTTTAAAACAGTTAATCCCGAAGGAGTTACTATAACGTACAGTAATAATAACTTTCTCATATAAGGAAAGGTTATAGGATTAAAGATTACTAACCAAACTGCAACATCCATCATCTTTTTTCTATGAAGAGATGAACCGTGATTTAACTGAGTCAATTCAACTCGATGTTAACTCCAAATTCTACGGAGTTAAACTCTTTTTAATGAAGTTTCACTTTCTTTTAAGGCCCTCAGTTTGGCCGATTTGGCCGTTACTCAGGTCTTAGACTACTGCCATCTTGTTGTACGAGACAAGGTAAACCCCCGAAGAGCTGAGCTTTATAAAAAGTTTCAATTGCTCTTTAATGATAGCCCCTGGGTTGAACTTTCTACCCCTGACTTGGTTAGTTGCCTTTTAATTTAATTTCAAATTTTTTAAAGTTTGTTTCGGGGATTTTACGATTTTACTGAATTTACGTCGTTTAGTATTTTCTAAATTTTATATATATATATAATTATATATATATACTGTATATATATATATATATATATATATATATATATATATATATATATATATATATATATATATATATATATATATATATAACTTATATATATAATGTTATAATAATGTTATAATGTTTCAGACCAACAAAGACCCTAGGATCCACTCATGGCTGGTCTACCTAACTGTGTTCGTAATTGTGCATTGTGTATGTCCTCCGTGGTGGCGGAGGGGACCTACAATTTTACGTGGGTTCCGAACCACAAGAACATAAGAAATTTATGTAACAACTGCCTGTACATTGGCAACGACCAATTTTTGCAAAACTAAATAATTATCAATTTAAAACTAATTAATTATCGATTTAAAACTAATTAATTATCGATTTAAAACTAAAGATAGGATCTCTGGATCCAGAGGATCAAGTCATAATAGACTACTGTCCACAAATATGTTACACTCTATATCTATTTATAACCAACATGCAAATATATCAGATCCAAAGAATCCAGTCAATTTCATTACGGTATCCATCAATACTAGTACCTTGCCAACGATAAATAAGTCACGGTCCATATCGATTGTGGACCAACTCAAAATTAACATATACATTACAATATATATACTTAGGAGGAAAAGTGTAGGTGTGGCTGTAAAGACTGTACAGTAATGTAGAATGTGTGTGCACCCATTTTGAGTCTCCCATTTCAAGGTGTTTGTGGGGCAAGTGAAGATCATGAGTTTTTCAATACCTCACAGTACTATGGGGGGCACCGCTCGGCAGAGGAATCTCTTTAAATGCGGTGTGTAAGGACAGAGAGTATCCCCTAACCCAAGATGCTGCCTCCCTATATCCCACAACACTTGTGTTGAGCTGTGGGATCTGTCACCACAAAGCCTTAATTTTACTGCCTTAAACTATACCAATCTATCAATATATGCGTCTAATCGAATTTTAAACATGTTTATAGACGTGCTACTAATTACTTCTACCGGCAAACTATTCCAGCTATTTACTATTCTATGCGTAAAAAAGTTTTTGGCAACTGCTGTCTCGAACCTTTTACTTGTCAACTTACACCCGTTATTTCTAGTCCTATTATATTGAGATATTTCGAAAAAGCTATCTCTATCTACGTTATCGAACCCATTCATAATTTTGAAAACCTGGATTAGATCACCCCTTAGCCTCCTAGTCTCGAGTGTTGTCAATTTTAAATCCTTAAGCCTATCCTCGTACGACTTTGACCTAGGCGACTGAATCATCTTAGTTGCTCGTCTTTGAACTCTTTCGATTTTGTCTGTATCTTTGCGCATATGCGGATTCCAAAATTGGACCGCGTACTCCAAATAGGGTCTAACTAATGATTTATAAAGAGGAACTATAATATCGCGCGATTTGTACTCAAAATTACGAGCTATAAAACCTAACACTTTGTTCGCCTTATTGACCGCTGCTGTACTTTGTTTCGCTACTTTTAAATCACCAGTGACTATAACTCATAAATCTTTTTCCTGCTCTACGCTTGTTAAATCTTTCCCTGACATACTATACGCAAAATTACCGTTACGCGAACCTATATGCAAAATTTTGCATTTATTAACGTTAAATCTCATTTGCCATGTGACTGACCAATCAACGATTTTATTCAGATCTTTCTGGATTTTACCTCTATCTTCGTCATTAATCGCCCTACCACCCAGCTTCGTGTCATCCGCAAACTTTGAAACTGTACTGACTAGGCCGACATCTAAATCGTTAATATATATAAGAAAAAGCAAGGGGCCCAATACAGAACCCTGAGGAACGCCACTCGCTACATTAGCCCAACACGACTCCGCTCCATCAACGACCACCCTCTGTTTCCTACCTCGCAACCACTCTTCTAGCCAATTTATTACTACACATCAACCGCCCGATGACTGTCGTAAAAGTCAACAACGCTTTGAAAAAATTCTAAAAGAATAGTTAAGCAAGATTTGTTTCGCCAAAAACCATGCTGCGTATTTCTTACTAGTTTATGCAATTCTAAGTGTTCGACTATACGATCCCTAATTATTGATTCCAGTAGCTTACCTACAACAGACGTTAAACTGATTGGCCTATAATTTCCCGCCGCACCTTTATCGCCTTTCTTAAAGATAGGTGTTACGTTTGCTAACTTGAAATTATCTGGTACGCACCCCTCAGAAAGAGACGCATTAAAAAATTTTGTTAGCGGCACAACAATGCTATCTTTTAATTCTTTTAGTTGTATAGGATATATGGAATCCGGCTCCGGTGATTTACGCGTTTTCATTTTATCAATATAGCGCATTACCTCCCCTTCACTAACCATTATATTATCCAAAATATTACCATTATCAAAAGGTATTATGTCTATGATCGTAGGGATATTCGTTACATCTTCTATAGTAAAAACTGATGTAAAAAATTCGTTTAGCAAGGTAGCCATTTCCTTGTTTTCAGAAACTAGATCTCCGTTTACATTTTTCAAAGGCCCAACACACTTTTTACTGGATTTCTATTATTGACGTACTGAAAGAATCGCTTGGGGTTTAATTTACCGTCACGAGCTATGGAGATTTCAAATTCGCGCTTGGATTTTTTTATTACACTTTTCGCTTCACGCCTTAGAGATATGTAGTTGTTTCGTAACCACAAATTGTCTTTATCGCACTTATGTAGCCTATAAGCCCTATCTCTACTCTTTATAATGTCTCCTACTCTAGAAGTAAACCACAAGGGCTTGTTGTTTACTTTCGCACGCTTAATTTTGTACGGTACACATTCCTCATTTATAGTCCTAAATACTGTTTCGAACAATTCCCACATTAGTTTTGCGTTGGAGTTCCCCATTACGTTTTCCCAATTACGTGTGACAATTTATTTCGAAATTTACTAAAGTCTGCGTGCTGGAAGTTAGGAATTTTAGTCGAGTTAGCTGGTTTCGAGTGATTTACTGAGAGGACAAACTCTACCATATTGTGATCGCTATTGCTTAACGGTTCTATTACTTGAAGATCAGTAATTAGCCTATCATCCGTAGTTATTACTAAATCTAAAATACTGTCCAACCTCGTAGGTTCCCCAACCTTTTGAATAAGAGAGCTATCCTCGAGAAAATTAACTAAACGATATATATATATATATATATATATTAAAGGGAATCTGTGTAACTAGAGATTTCATGAAATTCCTAAAATGTTCAGGGATTTCATGTAAGGTTAAGTCGTGATATTTTCGTTAAACCTACGGGAAAATTATTGAATGCCCAGTTAAGTGAATGTCCGGTAAAGTAATTGAATACTTGGTTAGATCAACTGTACGCCCTTGACGATTGGTTAGGTTAAGTAGTGATATTCTTGTTAAACTGACGAAAATATCACGACTTAACCTTACATGAAATCCTTGAATATTTTAGGGATTTTATGAAATCTCAAGTTACACAGATTCCCTGTAACATATATATATATATATATATATATATATATATATATATATATATATATATATGGGATGAATTTCATAAATGAACACGTGAAATGAGTGAATGATGCAAACCCACAAGGAAAAAGAAAAATGAGTACACGAAAGGCCTTGGAATCATTTTTCTTTTATATATATATATATTATATATAGACGGCTTTTGTGTGTGAAACGTAGGCATAAAGTGTTAATTAATTAAGATCTCTGGAAATATGTTTTCCTCTTTTCAGATTTCATTTTTAATTAATTAAACAGCTATTGAAAAATCTCGCTGCAATTATTTTAATTAAATATCTTATTTGAAACACAGTTTATAATATATATCTGTGTGTGTATAATATATATATATATGGGGGGGGGGGGTATGTGTGGGTGTTCTGTTGGAGTTGTAGTGAATTGTTTTCCTGTTATTAAAAATTTTCCATATAAGAACAACTCACTTCTGAGCTCAAAACTTTTCCCACTTCTAAAGTGAGTTCCCAGTTCTAAATTTTAATTCGACAGTAAATCTGCTGTAAGATTTTGTCCAAGAGAGAGAGAGAGAGAGAGAGAGAGAGAGAGAGAAAGTAAGAAATTAGACAACGTTCGAGTCAACCATAATTCCAAAACTCTGTAAACAATGATGGAAATCGCAAACAAAAAAAAATGGAAAAATGTACACACGCCAAACTCGTTAAACAAACCTAGACTCAGTCCTTATTATATATAAACATCATTGACTAAAAAGATGAGGTTTGCTTTGTGTTCGAGCGCGAGATAGAAAAAGTAAAAAAGAGGCCCACCTCGAGAAAATTGTCTCAATCTATCTATTTATCTATTTGTCTATCTATCTATCTGTAGATGTTTATCTAAAATGAAAACTTTTACTGGAGTTAAAAACACTCGTAGTTTAGATGATATATGGCAGCATTATTGAATAGCTTCGATAATTAGGTTGATGAGTATGGAATTCTTCGCATTGCACTGCATTGAGCTCGTCTTGTTACCTCCGGGAGGCTTGAGACATTGTGGTTAGCCAACATTTGCGAAGCTGAGCATAACTTATGTAGAACTCTGAAAAGTCTGTTATAAAGGAAATTAACCCTATATGGACAACTGTTACATATTTCTAACCTTTCATATACACGCATTTATAACTTAACCCTACAGAAAATGCTGTCCATATAGGGTTAAGAGTTCTGCCAGAACCTTTTATGTAATTAACCCGAAGTTGCTGCCCACGTGCCCATATGTATTAATGTACCAAAGAGTGGCTTTAGCTTCACAACTACAGTGCTTACAAGAAGTCTCGCGCCTCTGTCTCGTCCCAAGCTAGTCTGTTAGGTGTAAAATGGGCGGTCCTTATGGCAGCGGAGGTGTGTTCGGATTGGTGCACATAATTGCTCTAACCCCATCAATGACGTCCACATTATCATTGTGTTCATCACTCTATCTATTTATATACAGAGACATACTGTATATATAGGCTGACCATATTTCCTTGAGACAAAAACGGGACATTGGGATGGCAAAAAAGGGACGGGGTTATGTAATATTCTGTATTCATGAAAAAGTAAGTACATAAACCGGGACAAAATTGACACTTTTATTAAAACGACGGGACGGCCAGGAAATATAAAACAAACGGTACTGTCCCGTTCAAAACGGTACGTATGGTCAGCCTATGTATATAGATATATATGGAGTATGCATGGGATAACGTGTCTCAGTCCCAGCTATGGTAGTTGTCTTACAATTAACAGTCCCAAGTGCAAGTTACGTTAACACCTCCACATAAACTACCCTGGACTAAAATAACATACGTGAAGCCCTTACCCACAAACCATTTAAAAGGTGTGATTTAAAAGCGCTCTCTCTCTCTCTCTCTCTCTGATCACACCGCATCCCATTAGAGGTCTTCAGCAGGGACATCGGCAATGTATCCATATAACGTTAATAATAACCGAAACTCGAGAAAATATACTCTCTGCCTTCCGCTCTACTCCAAATCCTTTTCTCTTAGTGACCTCTTAATACAAACTAATCTATCATATTTTGCGACTTTTTAACTCTGGTAGGATTCAATTCCATTCCTATAGTGTAAGAGATACTTAAATTCATGTGTGTATTATGCCATATGATGTGCGTAATAAATAATCATTTTAAATAGTTGGAGCGTTCAAGGTCATCTGTAATAATCTATAGACTACCCCTCAAGTCTTCAAGTAACATGAATGCGTAGAGATCTAAGGTGTTAGATTCCATATTATATAATTTATGTGCTAGGTTTAAGAACGCTGGCATTGAAGGATGAAAGGAAGGGACAGTAAAAGCGATAAAAGGTTTAATGAAGGAAGTGGAATGAGGATGGAGGTAAGCGTTGCTCTGTCGAAGGAAACGAGGTTGGGTGGGGAATCACGAAGGGAGGAGGAAATGCTAAACACAAACTCAAATATTTATTTGAATGCCCTAGACCTAGAAAGACAAAGATCAAAATACCTTAAACTAACAATGAATTGACAGAAACAGAAGAGTCTGGTCTTAGACGCACTGATAGGTTTAACGTATGTGGCTAGAGGCCGCCACTCAGAATTACCACTACTACCTAAGTCATAATAAGGTTATTTACTATGACAGAGTAGTCATGAGTAGTTATGGAAATAAAATATGATTATACTGTTGATGGCTGACTATATTCAGTTGGGATATAAACTATTGCTGACAATTTTTGGATCCTTGGCTTTTAAGACGAATTTTTTATGCATATGTTCAACAAAATAGGAAATTGGCTGATTATTATTACCATTCGAAGGGTTGGTACCCTTCACAACCGAAATCAACTTCAGAAGGGGGTGCATGGTATCCTCATTTCCTTTATCGTCCCAGCACGCTTCACATAAGCCATTTACACAAAGATGGAAAGGCCGTCTGTGCACCACGAGACGACCCAGGCAATGCGGGGAGCAATGGTGACATTGCGTGAATATGGTGTGCCAATAAGAGAAATATCAAGACGACTAGACGTTCATCGAAGCACTGTGGAACGGTGGATTCATCGGTATGAAACAGAAAACTCAATCGCTACTTTGCCGAGGTCTGGTCCTCCGCGTTCAACATCTCAAGAGGAAGATGCTGCGATTGTTAATCATGCCAGAGAGCATCCGTTTGTCCCAGCGACGCATATTTACAGACACCTGAACCTTCGTTGTAGCGCAAATACAGTAAACAACAGACTTCACGAGGCAGGTTATTTTTCTCGCCGTCCAGCTATAAAACCTGCATTGACGATTGAGCATAAAGAGGCGCGGATGGGATTTGCCTTGCAATACTTGCCGCAGGAGGAAGAATTCTGGGGAAAAGTTGTGTACTGTGACGAAAAAACATTTTCAACAGATAGTCATGGTTCCCTGCATTGTTGGAGGCAGCGCGGAAAACGCTATGAAGAAGGAAATGTTTTCCCGAGCAAACGTAGTGGTCACATCAATCTCGGTGTGTGGGGCTGGATGTCTGGCTATGGTGTTGGAGAATTGACTCAAGTAGATGGACGCTTTACTGGAGAGCAATATTGCCAGATACTGGAAGAGGTGCTGCTACCCAGTGTTCGTGCGTATCTGGTTCCAGCACCGGAACCATTTTACTTAATGGAAGATAACAGTCCCATTCATAGGAGTAACGTTGTGAGAGCGTGGTACGAAGATCACCCAGAGATTATTTATCTAATTCTGCCACCACGTTCTCCTGATTTGAATCCGATTGAAAACCTCTGGGCAATAATGATTAACGAATGGGAGCAATGCAATGAAAGAACATTTGAAGCACTTTTAGCTCACACGAGGAATAGTTGGGAGAGCTTACGCCGAACACAAAACATTCCCTACAATCTGGCCTCTTCTATGCCGCAACGATTGCAAGAAATTATTGATGCTGGAGGAAGCTATACGAAATACTGATGTTAAAGCCATGACGTAAATGTGTATCGAATATATATTTATGTTAATATAGAATTTATTATATTTTGTTTTACATATATAAAAGTATATATTGTGACCATGAAAGAACTTTACTTATCCTTAGTTAGAATCTTTTCTTGCAATGTCTACGCTCGTGGAGATGATAATATATGCATTGTTGAAACAAACTATGAGAAGGTAATAGTTTCATGAAAAAAATAAAAACTGGCAACATCGAGGTCATCACATGTTTATGGGAATTGTCATATGATATGCTACCAATAAATTCTTATATACTACTGTATACAATATACTATATTACGTAATAATTACGATGAACAAATCAAATGCAAATTTATCTGATTCACGGCCCACCAGTCTTGCTTTAGACCAGTGATGGCGAACCTTTTTATCCAAGTGTGCCAAAATTCGTGTTTTTTAAATAATGATATTGTTCGCGTGTCACTTGCATACATGCATTTTAAATTTAACTACAAAATCATAGATAGCTGACTTATTAATCGAAAGTACTAGGGCGTAGACGATTTATTGCAGTTTTTCATCAGAATACCAAACACTTTCAACATCCATCGCGTGTCACCTGAAACCCTGCGGCGTGTCACTGCTGACACGCGTGTCATAGGTTCGCCAGCACTGCTTTAGACTAATGACTTTCATAAGATGGAATAGGTTTAACATAGTTCGTTTAGTAGGTTACCACTTAAAACAATGAATAAACTATCTATTAGTGAGACGACCGTGACTTCCTCGAAATGCGAGCGCGTGAGAGGTTCACTGAGGAATTTGGTCATTAGATTCTTCACGTAGGATATATATCACAAACAACAATATTGACAACAATTCCCAACAATTACTTAATATCAATAATTGCATTTGAGCAAATAATTTAGACCTGCGTCAAAATAACTTAGGTATCATGCCATGATTTGGGATATTTGCCGAATTAGTCGTTCTCTATAGTCTACAGCATATATTGAGACGGTATAATATAATGCCCAGCTAATATTATGATGACTAGGATTGCTCCATAACCATCCCAAAACTTGCTCCATTCTGCTTCTTAATCATTTGTATTTTAAACACTAAAATGTAGCAGAAGTGACGTAATAATGGACGTCATTGATTGTGTTAGAGCAGTTATGTGCACCAATCCGAACACACCTTCGCTGCCATAAGGACCGCCCATTTTATACCTAACAGACTAGCTTAGGACGAGACAGAAGCGTGAGACTTCTTGTAAGCACTGTACAAAATCTAAATATTTCCCCCGATTGTGACTTTGGGACTACAATATATATATATATATATATATATATATATATATATATATATATATATATATATATATATATAAATAGCGCTGCAAAAGGGCGAGAGAGAAAAGGAGAAGACATTCCTCTTATCTCCTTATGAGGGAGCGATCATTATCCTGTGAATGGATCAAAGCCTCCATTAGGATGTTTCATCCTCCGCTAATGACGAAACCTTTGAACAGGAAAACTGGGACAGGAAATTAAGGCTTCCCTCTTAAATCGCCTCTTAACAGCCACTCACTGGATTTTGCATAATTTCATTTATCGATACGCGTTTAACTCCTCGTAAAAGGAAAAACTTAATAGCGGGAGTAGATTGTGTACATTCCATATTCATATATATCCAGTGCCCTTAAACTCATTAGGGTTGGATTAATTAACCTTCAAAGTATAGTAAATCAAGTATGTATACCGTATATATCTTGAGTCCTTGCAGTGGTTTCGTGCGATGGTCCTTCATCACACGGAGGTTAGATTCGAGGCCTTGCCTCTAGAATTAGATCGGTGGAAGAGAGAGTTGATTTATTCAGTTCTCCATCTCACAGCCAGGCACCCCCAGGTCTTAGAGTTGAGAATGAAGCGTTCAAACTTAATTGTTAAATTCTAGTTTGTCATTTGATTTCGTCTTCATATAGGTTATTTTAATAGTCCGATATTACTGTTGGAGTAACTTTTACATAATTAATTAAGTTGCTATTATTTGAGAATAATATTTGTAAACGGTTCTTCTGCTATTTCTTTTACCTCTTACGTTAACATAAACTCATCGGTAAGGAATAAAAACAACTAAAGAAAATATCACGACTTAACCTAACCAATTATCAAGGGCGTACAGTTGATCTATTAGTAAATAGTAAATACTATTCCAGAAACAAACAATGTTATAATTAATAATAGATCAACTGTACACCCTTGATAATTGGTTAGGTGGATCTTTTCCGTTTGACTGCCGCCATTGAAACATAAGAGGTGAGTGCCCCCAGACTTCTTTACTTAGCCTTATAAGACTAACTAACGAAAATATCACGACCTAACCTAACCAATCGTTAGGTCAACTGTACGATCTTGACGATTGGTTAGGTTAGGTCGTGATATTTTTGTTAGTTAGCCTTATAAAGCTAACTAAAGAAGGCTGAAGTTTAATTATGTTTCAATGGCGGCAGTCAAACGGAAAAGATCCGGTTAGGTTAAGTCGTGATATTTTCGTTAGTTTTAACAAAAATATTCTGTCAAAATTGGTGGAGGGGAGATAACCTACAAGTACCAAAATTAGTAAAACTTAAAACCTTTAGATTCAGAAGAAACTAAAAAATACATGGAGCTATTGAAGAATAGGGACCCCAGCCTTCTTTAGTTAGGCTTATAAGGCTAACTAACGAAAATATCACGACCTAACCTAACCAATCGTTAGGTTAACTGTACGCCCTTGACGATTGGTTAGGTTAGGTCATAATATTTTCGTTAGTTAGCCTTATGAAGCTAACTAAAGAAGGCTGGGGTCCCTATTCTTCAATCACTCCAAATACATTATTCATAAACTAAAACAACTAATATTAATTCTCAATGGAAGGATTATTTGTAAGGTCACATTACACTGGCCTGCGTTTCAAATCTTTTTTTCAAAGGTCAGAGGTTTTTCAACTGATTTAGGATCAGTTTCGCACGCTGAATTCAGAAATGTAATCCATTCTTCTCAATCAGGTCAGGTTTTTTAGATATGCTGGCCGACTACTGCTGGTGCCTGAAGAGGGATGTGGTGTCTGCCCGGCACAAGCGGAAGTCCCTGAAGAGGCCATTCATCCCTGATTAGCCTATTATAGTGTGCTGTACCCTTCTTGAGATCTATAAGAACAGCCTGTAAAGCCTGTATGTATATACCAGTCGACATATGCTACTACATGTATCGCTTACCTACCAATAAAACGGGAAATGAGAATTTCTAGAAAGTGTTTATATTTCGAAACGTTGACCTGATTGAGAAAAATGGATGCGATTTTCGGAATCAGCTTGAGAAACTGACCTAAGAACAACAAACATATCCTTGACCTTTAAAATCACGCAGACCAGTGTTATGAATGCGTTTATAAGAAACATTTCGTGGCAGTCAGCCATACGCCATGAATCTGTAAATTAATTATTAATAAAACTACAATTGCAAGCTAGTTCATACGTTGTTTTAACCTTCTTCGCAACATCTAAGGTCATATGACGAAAGGGAACTACAGCTTTAGCTGGGTTCCGAACCAGACGCTACTACGTAACCTGGACCCAATATACATTTAATTTCATTTTTACCATTAATGCATACGCGCAAAGGCATACAAAGGATTCATTCTGTTAGACAGTTATTGGATCACTTTAACATATTGCTTCCCAGGAACCTCTTTTTAACATATTGCTTCCCAGTGTATATCACTTTAACATATTGCTTCCCAGTGTTAATCACTTTAACATATTGCTCCCCAAAAATAGACATTACACAACCAGTTACAGTTACATTACAATAGTTTATAATATTTAGAGATTAGCTAGTCGAGAAAATGTAAATTTATGGACAACTTAACTTATTATGCTTTGCCATTTTTTTGTGAATGTGAAATATTTGGATCACCTGAAGATCAGGGCCCCCAACCTTCTTTAGTTAGCCTTATAAGGTTAACTAACGAAAATATCACGACCTAACCTAACCAATCGTTAGGTCAACTGTACGTCCTTGACGATTGGTTAGGTTAGGTCGTGATATTTTCGTTAGCCTAGATTACCGACCTCTTTCTAACCAACCAACCTTTCTCTTTTTAACATATTGCTTCCCAGTGTTAATCACTATAATATATTGTTTCCCAGGAGGGATCACTTTAACATATTTCTTCCCGAATGCTTTGGGAAGCAATATGTTAAAGTGATCCCAGTTATTTATTATGTTATGAGAGGCAGTACGAAAGTAATGCCTCTTATTCTATTTCTCACTAAATATAATTCCAATTACAATGAAAATTACAGGGAATATGCATACATACACGTCGCAAATATAAAGTATATAGTAAATAAGTATACAGGGTGTCACGACGAAATGCCATAACTTCGGGAGCGTATAGCTGAGGTCATTCCCAGTCAAAAACTTCATATGAACATAGGTCCGATTCTTAACGTTTATGGAGCTATGGATGTTTGAATTTCAAGCATGCGCATGCGTGACCTTGAACTGAATTGACAGTTACTTACCGAACCGAACTAACTACGCAGTAGAGTGTTGTGTTTCACAGCGTGCAGTTGATGTTTTGTGCGTTCAGTTTAGCAACGTTTTCCGAAGATTGCGAGAGAGTGGTTCATTTCCTAGCGTTACTGTTTTATCTCAGCGTTCGGTACAACAAGATGTGGTTGAACAAGAAAACATTATTCAGGTGGTATAGCGGAGTCCTCATGCTAGTACGCGAAGGATTTCCACACGTCTTAGAGTTCCTCAAACGAGAGTATGTAGAACGTTACATGAAGAAGGCATGTATCCATAACACGTACAGCGCGTTCATCACCTCCAACCTGGGGATCGTGCCCAACGGCTGGAATTTTGTAATTGGCTCAATGCCGATCGACACGTCTTGTTCTGTGATGAGGTTCAATTTACCCGCGACGGTGTCAACAACACTCGCAGTTCACATGTGTGGTCAAAAATGAATCCTCATGCCATTGTGGAAAGTAATTTTCAACATCAGTTCAGTGTAATGTTGGTATGGTATTCTCTACGGTCAGCTGATTGATCCGTTTATCTTCGAAGGCGGTCTTACAGGTGACATTTATCTACGATTTCTGCAAAACGAACTGCCACCACTGTTAGAAGATGTATCTCTGGCAACACGATTGCGTATGTACTTCCATTTTAGCCGTGCAGCGAGAACGCATCTCGATGATCGCTTCCTTGGTTGATGGATTGGTCGTGGTGATGCACAAAATTGGCCACCCAGGTCTCCGGACCTAACCCTTCTAGATTTTTTTCTGTCGGGGCGCATAAAAGAGCTGGTGTACCAGAGAAAAGTGGAAACACGAGATGCATTGCTCCGTCGCATTTTGGATACTGCAGCCCTCATAAAGGACAATTGTAATGAACTAATGCGAGCTACACGCGCGATTCACAGACGAGCCGCGATGTGTATTGAAGCCGAGGGTAGTCATTTTGAACAGTTCTTATAAATTCATGAATAAAAACTTTAGCAGCTTATTTCGCTTGTTCTTATTTTTAAACATTCAAACATCCATAGCTCCATATGAAAATATAAAAAAGTGAAGTTTTTTGCATTTATCCATAGCTCCATAACCGTTAAGAATCGGACATATGTTCATATGAAGTTTTTGACTGGGAATAACCTCAGCTCTAAGTTCCCGAAGTTATGACATTTCGTCACGACTCACCCTGTATATATAAATATATAGGCCCTATATATAAATAAATAAAGTAAATATAAACTGAAAAATAGGAGGCATTACTTTCGTACCGACCCTCGTACGTGTATCGATAAAGTAATCTTTTTTTTTCTTTTGACAGACAAATGCCAAAGTCAGAAAGTGGATGTTTCATAAATTTTAAATTTAAATTATCGTCTTAAAATAGTTGTTTTATAATAAGTTAGCATAGAATATGAACTTCCATTTTCTATAAACATATATATTAGAAAAACTGGGAAAAATAGCTAAGAGCCTTAGAATAAGGACCATTCAGAGTATTTCTTTTTCTTTTTTATACGCATGCAGTCATTGCGCATGTGCAAATTTTATTCGCGCATTCGCCTCATCAGGAAAAATTGACATACATTTGAGTGTCTGTTGAAAAATATCCATCATAGCAAAATTTTAAAAAATATGTCAACATAAATCTGAAGGAGGGTACTATTACGCAATATTCAAAATTTGTAGAAATTTTTTAGTCAAAACTGACATAATTTTGTCTCTCTGCTTACTGTACGTTTGTTTTCTTGGATATTTAGGAAAGGGATGTTAAAATCTTGGCTAATTATTACGTTAAGATTTAGAGAGTTTAACGTTTTCAATGGGTTTTTGATCTCATGTAAAAAAGTTAGAATTTTTCGAGGTCTACATACAAGTATTAATATGATGTTTATGTTTTTATTTTTATTTCAGCAGTTTTACAAAGCTATTTGATTTTCTTAATATCATTTCTCCAATTATTGATCATGTATATGTCGTATTCCCATTTTTGTTTTTTATTTCTATCCATTCTCAAAATATTGTCGTTGTCTGTTTGGATTTCTTTTTCATCAATATAATTTCCCTTTCATCAATATAATTTTTACAGTTTTGATATAGTTGGCTCGACAGTCTTTGTGACTGGTATCTATTAAGCATGCGAAGTTCACTTTTGTTCCTTCCATAATTCTCTTCAGATATAATACCTCGTTCAGGCAGTGATTTGTCCGTGGACTTTGTTTGTTTGCAAGTATCACTTTACTGCTTGTTTTGTTCTTTGGCTTCTCAGTTTCCTGCTTCATCGTCTTTCAGGGAAAAATGTTTCTTGTCTTGTGGTTATCCGTAGAGGTTTTCTTTACATAATCTGAGAGATATTGTTCCGACTGTATCCGTAACTACTTCTCTAAGGAAGCCATTTTTGCGGAAGAGCCCCCGCCCCCATCTAGGATGCCACTCTCTTTGAACATTTTGGATAATTTTTATTGATTTGAGAGTTCCAAAGACGTAAAAAAGAAAAATAATAATAAAAATCCTCTCCTTTATTTAAGGATCTCTGCAAAATGTTGATTTTTTAGTTGGAATGTTCACTGATGTGTAGTGAACATAGAATCTTTCAACATGCCTCGAATCTTCGGATCTCGAGTAGGATTTGTATATGAAAGGGGTAATGGGATTTACATTTTGCCGCAGGTTTACATTACCCATTACTCAAATGATATATGCAGAAAACAAGATAGGCGTACATTCACTATTCAACTTTGTATCAACGGTTCCCTTTCATAAAATCTGTGCATACCAACTTGCATATTTGAAATCCTTTTTGTTGTTGGATTTCATTGTTTGTCTCATGTTTTATGCATTTTCTTTCAAATTGTGTTGTACAATCACCGTATATTGTTGTTTCTTTGGTTTGTTTTTAACTTTGTTGATGTCATTTTGGTGTACACGATTTCCTTTGAGGGTGTACATACAGAATCCGTGCATTTTTATCACTCCCTGATTCATACAGCATATACAATTTCCACAAAAAGACAAAACGAGTGTGTGTGTGTATATATATATATATATATATATATATATATATATATATATATATATATATATATCGTAAAGAACGACGCTTGTATAGGAGAACATTCCGCGCAAGATGAGGAGGGAGAACGAACAAATGAAAAAATGAGGTGCGGCATGCGGGAGGTGCCCCACTCGGGGCATTGGTTTCTGCGCGTATGTAGGAGAATTACGACTTCTGATCGAGTGAGGACCATGGTGTAGTGGTTATCATATCTTATCATATCTGACCGGCAATCAGAAGATCCCGGGTTCGATTCCCGGGTGGTTACCTCATTTTTTTTCATTTGTTCGTTCTCCCTCCTCATCTTGCGCGGAATGTTCTCCTATACAAGCGTCGTTCTTTACGTTAATTATACTGCGTGTTCTTTGCAGTTGAAATGTGTATATATATATATATATATATATATATATATATATGCGCATCGGTGATGTAGTGGTTAGCGTCGCTAACTAAGAATTCATCGGCTCCAGGATCGAGACCCGGTGACGGCAGGCGGCGCGTAGCAAAACCCAGCTGTTCATCCTTCCACACAATAAAAAAAATTGGTTGGTAGATAAATGGGTACCCTGGGTAGCCTAATGGTTAAAACGCTGGGCTGCTGGTGGGGCGTGGTTCGGATTACACGTTAAACTGTAGGTCTAAGGTGGAGTGACAAGCTTGACCTTCTTCAGAATGAACAATTCGGGTGGAAACAAAACCAAGGTTAACAGAATTTGATAGAATTTTTAACAGTAAGAGTAATGTATTCTTAAATGAAGAGAGCGATTCAGCGGTAACGGATGGTAGAGTCTCCACCGGAAAAAATACCCTTTTTAAAGAGAAACTGGGTTGAGTCACATAAATTACGTGCATCAACATCGTTACTGTAACCCCCTCTCCATTTCTGAGCCTGGCTTCGGACAGTCTATGGCTGGTTGGTTTGTTGGTTTATCCGTTTTGCATTTAAACTACCAAAATTAATTTGTCTGCTGAGCAGAGATTTGCAATATATATATATATATTTGAGAGCACGGCCTGATCCTTACACACACACACACACACACACACACACACATACATATATATATATTGCTTTCATGAGTTTGTATTTTAAATGTGACCTGTTTACGGGTTTTATATTGACATTTTGCTTTCGTTTCAACTTCATTGTAGATCTTGCAAAAATGCAATCCACTATTATTAATTTGTTTAATTATTTTGTTGTTTCGTGATTATTTTTACTTTTATTGTTCAAATAAATTAATCTGCGTTTTTTACGTAGTTTCGTTTTCTTTAAACCAGGTGACCCTATGTATTTTAATCCGAGAGAGAGAGAGAGAGAGAGAGAGAGAGAGAGAGAGAGAGAGAGAGAGAGAGAGAATTCATTGCCTTCTTTTCATTGGTCAATCGAAAAACTGTCAGCGTGGGTTGGTAAAGCACCCGTCGCTCGTAACGAAGAGAAACCGGGAAAAGTGAAAATCAAATTGAAAGACAGTCACGGAATAAAGAAATTAATAATGACCGTCATTATTTACAAAGACTTCTTCTTACAACATTTTAGGATCACAAGTTATCCACGTATTGATAAGCGCATTATTTTTACCTTTCCGATTTAACTTCGTAAGTAATGTAAATTTTACTCAGAGTTGGAGTCTTTCACCTCACCCCGGGGAGCAGCCAAGTAGGCTATGTCTTCTTCTGGGGGAGCTTCCTACCGAAACTCCTGAAATTGGCACATTAACGATTGTGTATATATACACCACCTGAGTGGGTAGTCTAATCTGAAGGGCACGAGTTCCAGTCAAGGCTCGAATTCCGTAAATTCAGATTTGAACGGTTGAGATCTCTCATCCCTGATCTTGCTTGGCGGGCTCCCCCTTTGGAGTCGTGGTTAAGATTCTATGCCATATATATATATTATTAATATATATATATATATATATATATATATATATATATATATATGCGTGTGTGTGTGTGTGTGTGTGTGTGTTCTTGGCTACCTTACGTCTTCGCGACACAAACTAGCGCGCATCAACATTATCGGTGTCAGCAAAGATTCAACTTTTTTTTAATTGAAAAAATCACTGAATATCATGAAGAAAGGGATATAATGAAGGTTATGTTAGATTACGTTATGCTATTCTAGGTTAGGTTAGATTAAGTTTCTTCTTCTCGGAACTTTGTTAGTGATCATTAATTAATTATCGATGTTAATTAGATGATTCGTCATTGGGTTCTTTTCAAGTTCTCACACCTTTCCTCACAGTCCGGTTTTTATTCCAGGTTAAGAGGGCGTTTCTACGTTCCTAAAGTCTTAATACAGTGGACTCCGTTTAATAGAATCACTTATAATATAATCACCTGCATTATGGAATCAAATTGGCTGGGAGCGATTTATTCCTATCTAAACCTGTACAAAATTACCCGCTTATTATAATCACCGACCCGTTTATTAGACTCACAATCGGTTAAACTGAAAGTGAACTTTTGTGATGATGACCATCCAAGCATGGGATGAAGTGAAGAAGAAAGGAATTCAAAACTATTGGCGTAAAGGAGGACTAAAGAAGATCGATGAGAATGAGCACGAGAATGTATCGACAGATGAGGATAACGTATAACGTAGCGCCTCCTGACGGCATGGAAAAAGATGACTGGGTATCCTGGCTCTAAATGGACGTCGTGGCTCCTACAGAAGTCGCAAAAGAATTCGCGCCATAGAAGTGGAGAGGGAAAAAGAAACGAAGGAAGAAGAAGAGGTCGTCATCCCATCCTGTAAGTAGATGATAGCTGCGGCGCGTACGCTACGAAATGCGATGATGTTTCGTGGGTACGAGGTTCACAAAGTTGCTAGCAATTCGATACGCCAAGCCACGATCAAAGAACTCTTTAACCGATAACATTCTGTTCATTTTAGGCTGACTTGTGACATTTGTAACTATTTGCTTGTTGGGACCCCGCTTATTCGAATCACCCGCTTATTAAACTCAAAAGCTGTTGGCTCGATGTGATTCTATTAAGCTGGGTCCACAGTATTCATTCCTCAGGCTAAATATAATTTTTAGGGTCAGACCAATTAGTAGAATTTCTTATAATGGGTTTATTGGAACTAAAATCGGTGCTACTGTAGTATGCGGTCTACCTACGATTCGGCGGTCTACCTTTTAATTATAGCTTCTTATCTTGTTTACTAATTGTTTGTTTACATCCCATTGTCAATCGCCCTTTTGACGATTGGTTAGGTTTAGTCATGATATTTTCGTTAGTTTTAACGAAATATCATGACTAAACCTAACCAATCGTCGGTAGACCGCATACTACAGTAGCACCCTAAAATCTTCGATAAAGTTGCAGATCAATAGAAAATAAGTCAACAAGTTAAAGGAATACAAAGGACATCAAACAGCAATAGACCGACTGGTCCCTACGAAGCTGTTTGTTTAAAAAGGAAGGTTAAAAGGTGGGGGTAAACGCGGTATGGAGTCGAGGGGGTAAAATTCTTATAACGAGTCCCTCTATGAACACATTCGGAGCTACATCTTTCTCTCAATTCTCTCTAACGTCCTCAACTCTCATTTTGCTCTCAACCTTTAATAGATAAGAGGGGTAAGGGGATTGCACATAAAATTGGGGATGCAAGGTAGTAAATCTGAAATAATATAAACAATCTTTCTTGAAAGAAAACCAGGATAGTAATAAATAAGTATTGTACTTAACATTATTGGGTTTTCCCCTATTATATACCACTAATATTATTTAAATTAGGGGCTACGTCGTAGCCAATATCGTAACACCGCTTCCAGTTGATCAGCGAAGTTAAGCGACATTGGGTCTGGGTAGTAGTTGGATGGGAGACCGTCCGCTGCGTCCAGACTATATAGCGACCCGTGGTTCGGATTCCACGTAAAGTTGTAGGTCCCCTCCGTCGTATGACCTTAGATGTTGCGAAGGAGGTTAAACAAAACCAATAATTATTTAGATTAGGTTAAGTGTCGCCATCCACAACTGAAAGTGTGAAAGTGTCGCGGTTTCGTAAGATAGCTGAACATGCGTGTGTTTTTGTGTGTGTGCGCTCGCGTGTTTCAGCCATATTTACAATATATATATATATATATATATAAATTATATATACACGTATTCATTACATGCTACTTCGGAACTCAAATTTAAAACAGTGCCACCAAATGGCTCTCCTTGATTTCTTTGTGGCACTTTGGAGCCCAAAGTATATTTTGCAAGGAGGAGCTTTCCATCCACTTCAGAAGAGACAGAAATTCATTAATAAAGTTTTAATTTATGAGAGACCAAATTTAAATAATGATTAGTAAATTGGAGCCTGCAATAGTAAAATGACGTATCTACATTATATTGTCATTTAAAGTTGAGTTACACTCCGTTTTCAGTTGAATGAACTTTATTTTTTTCAAGAAAGTTGTTGTTCCTTTCGAAATTTCGCTTTATTTAGCTACGTGTGGCATCTCAGCAGGAGATACACAGAAAATGGGGGATGTAACTGTTACTACCTTGTTACTACCTTGGAGGTCCGGTGCTAGTGTCTCCGAGCAACTGATACAATGAGAAAACGAATGGACATACCTTAAAAATAATAATAATAATAATAATAATAATACTTGTCACCCTCGAATTTTTTGCTGATTCCGGTTCATCACGTTACTTCACCCCCTCCCACCCCTATCTTACTACCACCAAGAAGGGTTTATAAATACTTTTCCGGAGTTTAAAGTACTATTTTTTGGTATCAGAACACAATCTTGTACTGTTATAAGAATTTTTTAGATTTGTTTCAGGGAAGTCGCAGAAAAATGGTTGTTTGATGCGTTGAATGTTCTTTTTTCTGCCAAAGGGGCACTGTATGAGACGGGTGGTACATGCCGGAAAAAATAAGCTCCCTTTTAAAGAAGAACTGGACTTAGACAAATACGTTACGTGCAGCGGGCTCGTCACTGACGCCCCATCCTCATTTCTGAGACTGGCTTGGAACAGTCCCCGAGTGGGTTTCACAGGGAAAGAACTTTATTGAGAAGAATTGATTTAAGGCACTTCTGAAATTACTATTAAGTTTGTCTTTTCTGTACAAATGTAAGTGTGTCTTCATTGATCTTAATCACTTATTTTGAAAAATTAACCTACAGAAGTGAAGGAATTAAAAAATCGTGACCCCCCCACCCCCTAATTCCTCACACAAAGTGGGGATGGGCCTGAATTTCCGAGAAAGTCACCCGTGCCCGAGCAGCAACCGTGGATAGGTGGAGTGAGGTGGACCATCTCCAGCAGCGGCAGAGGTGAAAGTCGAACCCGTGACCTTCAGAATTTGAGTCAGTCTCCTTCAGTTGAACCACAAGAACTCGAAGGAGGTCAGTCGAAGAGAATTTGACTAATTAAAGAAGCCGAAGTTAACAAATAAAGAAATAAAGCCTGTTGAAGTCTAGAACCTGAGGTCTAAATCTGATTATCCATCCCCGCATCGTTTCAACCGGCTAACAACATGTCGTCAATGGCAACTCTTTTCAGCATTGCATAAAGTCAGATTAGGTTCCGTTAGACTTAGTTAGGTTAGTTTAGGTTTTGTTTTCGTAAGTTTAGTACAATTAGGTTAGGTTTTGTTCTGTTAGGCGTAGTTAAGTTAGGGCTTATTTTATTAGGTTTAGTTAAGGTAGGGGTTGTTAAGTTGTCATGTTAGGCTAGGGTTTATTTTATTAGGTTTAGTTAAGGTAGGGGTTGTTATGTTATGTTAGGTTAGGGTTTATTTTATTAGGTTTAGTTAAGGTAGAGGTTGTTAGGTTATGTTATGTTATGTTAGGGTTTATTTTATTAGGTTTAGTTAAGGTAGGGGTTGTTAGGTTAGGTTAGGTTAGGGTTTATTTTATTAAGTTTAGTTAAGGTAGGGGTTGTTAGGTTAGGTTAGGTTATGGTTTATTTTATTAGGTTTAGTTAAGGCAGGGGTTGTTAGGTTAAGTTAGGTTAGATTATTAGAATGTCAAGGAAGTTTCTTTAGAAGAAATGTGTATCCGTGCGACTCAATACACCCCGATCCGGGTTTAAAATAGAAGTTATTGATAGTTCCGTTGCAATATTCAATTTTAATTTTTAGAAATCTATAATTTAAAAATTAGAAAAGTTACAGTATTTTTAGCGAGTATTGAAACGTGAAGCCACAAATTTCAACGTCTGACTTGGCTTATTTAAAGAGGCTGAAAAACTAAACGCCATTGACGTCAATGATATGCATAAATGACTTATTTAAAGTTTGAAAGTAAAATTAGTCTCGTTTATATCCGGTTTGTAGCTGTGCTTATATATATATATATATATATATAGGGTCGGCAAATACGGTACATAAAACCATGAAATTTTAGTATGTTAGTACTAGGCAATTTTATGGTTTGTATGCCATCTTTTAGCATTTTAGCTGAGAAATTGGATTTATGGCGAATATTCCAGAAAAATCTTGCTAATCATAGGTTCAAGTTGATAATTAAAGCGATTTTAATTAACGTAAGCCAACTGCAGGAGGTTTGGACAAGCTTCTCAAGAAAATCGATAAAACTTTGGGAAAACTTTGGGAAAACTTGTCACAGAGAATTTATCAGGTCAAAGTAAGAAATGTTCCTCATTTACGACAGCTTCTTCCGGAAAAATGGGATGAGTTACCACAAGAACAAATCAATAAAGCCATAGATGAGTTCCCTCCTGGACTGAAAAAGGTTGTAGAAGTTCGTGGTAAACATATCTAGCAGTTTTTTTAACATCAAAGTAGCACCATATGTGAGTAGTGAGTACTTTGTAACTGTTTATCTGCACATACGATGCAGTAGTAGTGTAAATGGAGAATTTCCAGTGGCATATTTTTCATTAGTTTTCTTTGAAATCCGCTCATCGTATCGGAAATTTAATTAATTTTGGGGTGTGAAAAAAATATTGAAATCTGACCATAACTGGATTTTTCAGCCAAAGTGCGAGGTCTCCCTTTTTTTGCCCACCCGATATATATACTGTATATATATATATATATATATATATAATAATGATTGGGGTTGTTTAACCTCCTTCGCAACATCTAAGGTCATATGACGGAGGGGACCTACAGCTTTACGTGGAATCCGAACCACGGGTCGCTACATAATCTGGACACGGAGGACGGTCTCCCATCCAACTACTACTATCCAGACCAATGTCGCTTAACTTCGCTGATCAACGGGAAGCGGTGTTACGACATTGGCTACGACGTAGCCCATATATTATATATTATATATATATATATATATTATAGTGGTGGGCACCGTTAACCAAAAAGTTAACTTCGATAACGATAATCCGTTAACCCCAATTTTTAACTCCGATAACGATAATCCGATAATTTTACTACAAAGTTAACGGAAGTTAACGATAATCCGTTAACGATAACTATTTCTTTACTAACATTTAAAAAATCAAGGAAAAAGCTTTAAAACCCATAGAAAATGTTTATTTATGCAAAATCCAACAATAAATAGGTATTTAACTGTATTTTTATCAAGTTTTGCAACTTTTTGCTTAATAACTTTTTTTTTATTTTTAATAAAAAATGTACTGATTACATGTTTTGAAACCCTTGTAACCACTAACCATTAACTAAATTTTAATTTACCATTGAATTATTATGGCGGGAACTGAAAGGTAAAATTAAATTTTAGGCACATTTATTAAAGACTGTGACACAATGTGCTGGTTGCCCTTCAGAAAAACCAACTTCTCAAAGTTAGGCCCAACTGCCAGTCTTGACCTCTTGGGCCTCAGGATGTCCTTGCCGAGAGAGAAGAGCCGTTCCACTGCGGCAGAGGACGGAATTGGCAGACTGAAGTTATGGCGGTTTGAATTCATTCGCGGAGCGGTGATCTTCCGTGAATGACTCCTCGCAGTTAACGTGTTAACGGACTTTAACAGACTAAATATCGAGTTATCGGAAGTTAACTGGTCCGATAACGATAAATGGAAATTAACTTCCGTTAATAGTCCGTTAAAAAAAGTTAACTTCGTTAATTAACTGTTATCGGATTAACGCTTTAGTGCCCAACACTGTGTATATATATATATATATATATATATATATATATATATATATATAATATATATATATATATTATGTATGTGTGTGTGTGTGTGTATTGTATGTATAAGCTACTTTGAAACTTTGAAAACTAACTTAATTAACACACACACACACACACAGATTGCTTAGAATTTAATTTTGAAATGAAAGGAAAGGCTTCACTGTTTCTACAAAACACAGTTCCGTCTATAAACCCATGCAACTCGCAGCATCACTGATAAACATATATATGCTTCGAATAGAACGTTAAGCGAATAAAAAACAGTAGTTAAATAAAAAGTTAATCAACAATGGTATTGTGCAGTCAATGACATTACCATTTCATTCATTTCAATAATGAAAAATTCGCGAAGGAGCATTTCAAAGGCGGAAATTTTCAAATCGATCTAAACTGTATATTGAAACAGCTCATATATATTCATAATACAAATGAACCCCACCAGGAAGTAATCCCAGAACCTCTTCAGTAGAAGGCCTGCACGCAGCTGCAACTACTATACAACAAGGTAAAAACTGACATAACCTGGAGTATATTTGAAACCCCGAGAAACATATAAAGTTTTAGTATACACAAATCATACGTAATCTTGTATGAAACTCTCTCTCTCTCTCTCTCTCTCTCTCTCTCTCTCTCTCTCTCTCTCTCTATCGATGCATTTATAGTTTAAGTAGGAGTATGAAGAGTTAAACATCTTTTACACAAAGCGCCATTCCACCCATACGCCCATTTCAGGGTACGAGCAGCTTGCTTCAGCATTATCAAGCAAACAGGGGACCAAAGTATTGACGAGGCTTTCGTACGTGGTTCATCACCACTGAAAGCTTTTGGTATTAGTCTAGTCAAAACATTCATATCCGTATTGAATTTATTGCAATTTTCCTTAGTTTGTATTACAGACACCCGCAGTTATGATCAGTCTTAGTGCATAATTCTTCAGGAGCAAGATGCACCGCAATGTGTTTTCTCCCCAAAGGAACACAAACTTACCTGTATCAATCACAATCACACTCGTACTACCTTCGGCTTGCTCTACACAAACTGGGCCAAAAACCACAAGTATCCGCAATCGCAAACAGTCCATATACGGGCCTGTATTTTGCTTACAATAATATTTTAATATATATCTGTAGACTCAACACGTATATATATATATAATTATGTCTCTATAACTATATATATATATATATATATATATATATATATATATATATATATATAATATATGTCTCTATAACTATATATATATATATATATATATATATATATATATATATATATATATATATACACACTCTAAAACTAGTGACATATTTTAACCCAAACTGAGTCTCAAATAAGCAAATAAAATTTTAAAGTTTTCTCTTTTGATTACTGTATTTCGAAAATAAGAAGCGTCCAAACCATATATTCTTATTTTCAAAACTACTAAACTGCAATGTAAAATAATTAAACTACTAAATGGGTCGGATCTTAATTGACACCAATTTGGGTTCAACTAATTCCATAGTTTTCAGAGTGAGTCTACGCGGCAGCCATTCGCAAAAAGGGGAAGTCTCTCTAATCCAGTGGTTCCCAAACTTTTATGGTGGCGACCCTGAATACAATATTGTCCTGGCCTGGCGACCCTAAACGCTGGTACATGCAGTGTTAATGACCAATCATTTTGATACGTTGTGTTTATATTCATATAGTTTGATTGAATCAGTCGTTGAGAATTTCCGTCCCGCGACCCTCAGGAACACCTTCCCGACCCTCACTTGGGTCGCGACCATGGGTTTTGGAACCACTGCTCTAATCAATGGTATACAGTAAATTTATTTTCCCAACTAGTTATGAATTCTTGCTGAATTTTGAAATTTTCATTATCGTTCCATAGTATTTATTTCTTTGGCGAGGGCTACGTCGTGGCTTTTGTTGCTGCAACACCACTTCTCGTTGATCAGCGAAGTTAAGTGACATTGGGTCTGGGATGTAATTGGATGGTGGGGGGCCGTCCTCTGTGCCCAGATAATGTAGCGACCGGTGGTTCAGATCCCACGAAGAGCTTTTGGTTCCCTCCGTCATTAATCGTTGCCGTTACGGAAGGAGTTAAACAACCCTAAAAATACGCACTTTCTCGGCGAACTTTTTTCCCCAACTGTACAGTTACTTACCAGTTACAGATATTGTATATACACGAATATTTCCACCAAATTTATAATCATATACTGGGTGATTTTTTTAAACATCTGGCATTTTAAAAGGTTTGTATTTTTTATTAACTGAAATAAAAGCATGAACTTGTTACTGTACCTTCTTTACACATGGAGAATTAGTCCCCTAATGCAAAACATGCTCCATGTGCTGTCTTCTCAGCTCACGATACTTACACGATACCTTCGACGGAAGAGTCCTGTCCAGTAGATTTCCCGCGGTTTATGATGAAGTAATATCATGGCCACCAACATTATCAGATCTAAACCCTCCCTGTGACTTATCTCTGGGGTTATTTGAAAGACAGAGTGTTTAAACAGAATTCACACAAAATAAAAACTGAAAGCGTCAATTGAACAAGAAATTTCTCAGCAGAAGTCAGCAGACACTCTGTCCAGAGTACTGCAAAATTTTGAAATTTTGTTGTTCGTGTCAAAGAGTTAATGAAGTGAGAGGATATCACACAGGGCATGTTATGCACTAGTGGGCTAATTCCTCACGTGTAGAGAAGGTACAATAAAATTCCATACTTTTATTTCAATTAATAAAAAAAATAAAAACCTCTTTAAAGGGTTTCAGATGTTTTAAAAATCACTCCATATATATACTTAAGGTTGACAAAAGTAAATAGACACCTTCGGTTTTCAAAAGCTTTTGATACAATAATAATAGTAAAAGTCAATAAATAATAACGATTTATTGAATGAATATATTTAGAATGGTGCTGCTTTCCCCTTTGCATTATGCAAAGCTGACACACGTTCTGATATTCTATTGATGGACGTTGCCATATGTTCTTGAGTACAATCATCGTGGGGTCAAATTACTTTCGTCAACCCCTTGTGTATATATATATATATATATATATATAAGCAAACAACCACAAGGAAAAGGAAACACAAAGTCCGAGCGCTTTCGTGATATATTCACATTATCACATTTTTTTTTTTTTTTTTTTTTTTTTTTCCTTGATAATGTGAATATATCACGAAAGCGCTCGGACTTTGTGTTTTCCTTTTCCTTGTGGTTGTTTGCTTATTAATAAGGTCACGTGTTATTTTGTGATTCTAGTGCATATATATATATATATATATGAATAGAAACGACATAAGTATTAAGGAACGTTTCTGCACACGAGGAGGAGAGATAACGAAATAATGAAAAATGAGGCGAACCGCCTGGGAATCGAACCCAGGGCCTTCCAATTGCCGGTCGGACGCTCTACCATTATGCTACGGACCTCACTCAATCACAAATCGAAATTCTCCCAAATAGGGCAGAAACCAATGCCCTCAGAGAGCACCCTCGCAAATCGTGAATATGCGCAAATAACTGCAATGACCGCGCAGTATATAAATGAATAGAAACGACATAAGTATTAAGGAACGTTTCTGCACACGAGGAGGAGAGATAACGAAATAATGAAAAATGAGGCGAACCGCCTGGGAATCGAACCCAGGGCCTTCCATTGCCGTCGGACGCTCTACCATTATGCTACGGACCTCACTCAATCACAAATCGAAATTCTCCCAAATAGGGCAGAAACCAATGCCCTCAGAGAGCACCCTCGCAAATCGTGAATATGCGCAAATAACTGCAATGACCGCGCAGTATATAAATGAATAGAAACGACATAAGTATTAAGGAACGTTTCTGCACACGAGGAGGAAGATAACGAAATAATGAAAAATGAGGCGAACCGCCTGGGAATCGAACCCAGGGCCTTCCAATTGCCGGTCGGACGCTCTACCATTATGCTACGGACCTCACTCAATCACAAATCGAAATTCTCCCAATAGGGCAGAAACCAATGCCCTCAGAGAGCACCCTCGCAAATCGTGAATATGCGCAAATAACTGCAATGACCGCGCAGTATATAAATGAATAGAAACGACATAAGTATTAAGGAACGTTTCTGCACACGAGGAGGAGAGATAACGAAATAATGAAAAATGAGGCGAACCGCCTGGGAATCGAACCCAGGGCCTTCCAATTGCCGGTCGGACGCTCTACCATTATGCTACGGACCTCACTCAATCACAAATCGAAATTCTCCCAAATAGGGCAGAAACCAATGCCCTCAGAGAGCACCCTCGCAAATCGTGAATATGCGCAAATAACTGCAATGACCGCGCAGTATATAAATGAATAGAAACGACATAAGTATTAAGGAACGTTTCTGCACACGAGGAGGAGAGATAACGAAATAATGAAAAATGAGGCGAACCGCCTGGGAATCGAACCCAGGGCCTTCCAATTGCCGGTCGGACGCTCTACCATTATGCTACGGACCTCACTCAATCACAAATCGAAATTCTCCCAAATAGGGCAGAAACCAATGCCCTCAGAGAGCACCCTCGCAAATCGTGAATATGCGCAAATAACTGCAATGACCGCGCAGTATATAAATGAATAGAAACGACATAAGTATTAAGGACGTTTCTGCACACGAGGAGGAGAGATAACGAAATAATGAAAAATGAGGCGAACCGCCTGGGAATCGAACCCAGGGCCTTCCAATTGCCGGTCGGACGCTCTACCATTATGCTACGGACCTCACTCAATCACAAATCGAAATTCTCCCAAATAGGGCAGAAACCAATGCCCTCAGAGAGCACCCTCGCAAATCGTGAATATGCGCAAATAACTGCAATGACGCGCAGTATATAAATGAATAGAAACGACATAAGTATTAAGGAACGTTTCTGCACACGAGGAGGAGAGATAACGAAATAATGAAAAATGAGGCGAACCGCCTGGGAATCGAACCCAGGGCCTTCCAATTGCCGGTCGGACGCTCTACCATTATGCTACGGACCTCACTCAATCACAAATCGAAATTCTCCCAAATAGGGCAGAAACCAATGCCCTCAGAGAGCACCCTCGCAAATCGTGAATATGCGCAAATAACTGCAATGACCGCGCAGTATATAAATGAATAGAAACGACATAAGTATTAAGGAACGTTTCTGCACACGAGGAGGAGAGATAACGAAATAATGAAAAATGAGGCGAACCGCCTGGGAATCGAACCCAGGGCCTTCCAATTGCCGGTCGGACGCTCTACCATTATGCTACGGACCTCACTCAATCACAAATCGAAATTCTCCCAAATAGGGCAGAAACCAATGCCCTCAGAGAGCACCCTCGCAAATCGTGAATATGCGCAAATAACTGCAATGACCGCGCAGTATATAAATGAATAGAAACGACATAAGTATTAAGGAACGTTTCTGCACACGAGGAGGAGAGATAACGAAATAATGAAAAATGAGGCGAACCGCCTGGGAATCGAACCCAGGGCCTTCCAATTGCCGGTCGGACGCTCTACCATTATGCTACGGACCTCACTCAATCACAAATCGAAATTCTCCCAAATAGGGCAGAAAACCAATGCCCTCAGAGAGCACCCTCGCAAATCGTGAATATGCGCAAATAACTGCAATGACCGCGCAGTATATAAATGAATAGAAACGACATAAGTATTAAGGAACGTTTCTGCACACGAGGAGGAGAGATAACGAAATAATGAAAAATGAGGCGAACCGCCTGGGAATCGAACCCAGGGCCTTCCAATGCCGGTCGGCGAGGGTGCTCTCTGAGGGCATTGGTTTCTGCCCTATTTGGGAGAATTTCGATTTGTGATTGAGTGAGGTCCGTAGCATAATGGTAGAGCGTCCGACCGGCAATTGGAAGGCCCTGGGTTCGATTCCCAGGCGGTTCGCCTCATTTTTCATTATTTCGTTATCTCTCCTCCTCGTGTGCAGAAACGTTCCTTAATACTTATGTCGTTTCTATTCATTTATATACTGCGCGGTCATTGCAGTTATTTGCGCATATTCACGATTTGCGAGGGTGCTCTCTGAGGGCATTGGTTTCTGCCCTATTTGGGAGAATTTCGATTTGTGATTGAGTGAGGTCCGTAGCATAATGGTAGAGCGTCCGACCGGCAATTGGAAGGCCCTGGGTTCGATTCCCAGGCGGTTCGCCTCATTTTTCATTATTTCGTTATCTCTCCTCCTCGTGTGCAGAAACGTTCCTTAATACTTATGTCGTTTCTATTCATTTATATACTGCGCGGTCATTGCAGTTATTTGTTGCATATATATATATATATATATGAGAGAGAGAGAGAGAGAGTTCTGCTTGTTTTAAGTTTTCTACAGTCTTAAAGCTAAAAGAACTTAAATTTAACTATTTCAGTTGTCACTCTGTCCATGAAGACATTAAACTATTTCTATTTAAGAAGGAAAAGTTACCGTATTCATTCAAATGAATAAAAGACTCCTTTTAAATTCATTGTTTTATCGCTGATTAACCCTAGTTTTGCTTCCTCCTGAATTGTTCATTCTGACAAACGTCAAGCTTTTCGACCCACTTTGGACCTACGGCTTAACGTGGAATCCGTATCACGACCCGCCAAGGAAGTCGGAAATCACAACGTTCCCGCAGGGATTCGATCCAATAATCTCCCGATCAGCAGCCTAGTGTTTTAACCACTAGGCTAACCCGGCGAGTATGTATTATTTATAACATTTTATTTAACGCTGAAGTAATGTACAAAACTTTATATGTCTTTAAGTCTTGAAGATGGGGTCAGAAATCCGTTGAAAGGTCGAATACGTCACCACAGATGTTGATTTTTTGGACTGGTATCTTTATTGCTAGTGTTGTATAAAACAATTTGTCGGTGGTGTTTCATTAGTGGTTTGTTGTAACTAGACAAAAAAGTGGTTTTATTCTCGTGGATGAGCGGGGGTGGGGGATGATGTCTGGGGTCTTCTGGATGAGAAAGTTTGCTGTAAACAGTGCTAAGAATATGTTTACTAGGGTTATAACTTTTTTACAACCTAATATTCCTGTACTTAATTCGATGAACTTTTGCCTAAAAACAAAGAAATGAACTTTCATTTTAATATCTTTTTAGAAAAGGTCACCCCGAAATCAAAAAATCGATTATTGCATACGTAACTTTTTTGCATATTCCATGTAATATAATAAAAGAACTCACAACATAATCGTTATAATACTTGTACATATATTACTGCTTATTGCTTAGAATAAACCGAAGTTGCAGTTTGTTTTTGTTTCTGCAGGCAGCATACAGTTCCTGCATAACTTTGATTGCACGTTCTGCACACTGATTACTTCTTGGTATCTTGAGTGGGGATGGCTCCTGCTTCCAGTGATTTTCCAATGAGTTCAATGCTTTTTTGTAAGGTTTCAATATTTCTGACAAGTTCTTGAAGTCATTTTCATTGTACATCTGATTAGTAAACCAATATTCTGCCCAGTTGTATGAAGTGAATCTGCATACCTTCTCCAAAGTCTTCCTTGTTGTAGGTATAAGAATAAATGCAAGGATAGCTAGAATGGCTCTTGAATGCCACCTCGCATTGCTGATGTTTGGAATTTTCTGAAAGTTAATCAAAGGAAAATTCCCTTTTTCTTCAAAGAATCTAAACACCCGTGTTAGATGGTACAAAAACTTAATATCATCTCTCCATCCTGATTTCTCGAGGACCTCTTCTGTTCCATTAACAAACTGTGCCTTTAGTTCCTCATAATTCTTCACCAGTTGGGATACAAATGGATATTCGATGTTTGGAGAACTGGTGTTAGCACCAAGATCTTCGTCCATTACCAAACGGAGAATCCTGTCCAGAATGTGATGCTGACAACTGATAAATTGTGGTTTGCAGATATCCTTCTCTGAGAACATTCGTTGTAATTTGACAACAACTCCACTCTTTTTCCCAGTGTTAACACTTGTTGTATCAGCAACGATCATCTTTATTGCATTCCATAAGGTGTATTCATCAATAACTTTTGCAATTCCTTCAGCAACAGTTTCAGCCTTGCCATCTTTCAGACGCAATGCATCCAATTTTACTTCGGTTCTTTCATTTTTAAGTACCACGACTTGATACTCATTTTCCTCAATGCGCTTTCCATCAAAATGTAAAGACCACTCTTCCATCTGTAAATTTTCAATCATTTCCTCCTTCAATTTAGCAGCCTCTTTGTATGCTGACTTGTAAATTGCTGCTTGACTTGGTGTTGGAATGTCAATACCATCAAGTGACAACTGTTTGCATATTTTAGCGGCTTTACTTGTTGATACTCCTGTGGATGTCACCAAGTTGGTTGCAACTTTACTTTTGTTATGTCTTCTGGTTGGTGGAGTAATACTCTCATCTTCATCTTCATGCTCGCTCTCTTCAGATTCAGTACCACTACCACCAGATCTACAGATCTACAGAAGCTAAGGCTAACAAAGACCCTAAGATCCACTCTAAGGTTAGCCCGAGAGAAAGGAAAGAGTAGCGGGTTAAGAGAAGAGAAGAAGGGGTTAAGTAAGAGCAACACCTATCACTCATGGGTTAACATTCATTCAGAAAAAGAGGAAAAGTGTCTCACCATCATCATCCGCCGGCCACTGCCGACAAGTCAGAAAAATAGTCGGAGAGAATAGGAGAGGGGTGAAAGATGAAAAGAAGTAAAATAAGAACGCTTACAAACCATGCAAACACAGTCTTAACTCACTGTCATACCATGCAAACTACAAACATGCAAGAAAAGAGTTAGAGACATGCAAAGTAAGGAGAGGATAAGGAAAAAAAAAAAAAAAAAAGTAGGTAAAGTTAAACAAAAAGTGGGTTAGTTTACGCTACGAGCTACATCTACGTTCGTGTTAGTCTATTTTTTTTTTTTTTTTTTTTTTTTTTTTTTTAATAATTAATTGCTGGCATCACACGCTGGCATGTCACAAGCTGGCATTCATCGTCAACAGATTCATCCTCGAGCACCACCCACCACCAGAGCTCCTGTTGTTAACTTTCTTTTTTAATTTTAAACAACGTTAATATTTTTAAAATGTCTGTCAAGACGGTTCTTAAACACATTAACGCTGGTAGAATGAACGACTGACGCGGGAAGATTATTCCATTTATCAATTACTTTAAACGTAAAGAAGTTTTTAGCGATATTAGTAATGAAACGTCTGCCACGCAACTTGAATCCGTTATTGCGAGTATTATTATTATCGAAAGTGAACAATTTGTCAAAATTTACGTTATCGATGTTATTAACGATACATGATTGTAAGATGTTGATGCTGATTCAGCAGGCAATTTTCGTCTCTTTGAAGGGTGAATCGTTTCTTCACTTGCAACTTGACCTGTAGAGTACCCCACTTCTCCTTTGCTTTCCACTTGAAGGTGGTACAGTCGTTTGTCTTCCGAGGATAACCATTGGCCATTTACTTTAGTGATATCAAAAAGTTCATTCAGGGCATCATATTTTCCCCTCCTGACACATTCATCATAAGTCTTCATCACCTTGTCAAGCTTTGCTCGTATTACTTGATCTGACACATGCGGAAAATTCAATTTATTCTTCCATAATTTTGTAACTTCTTTGGAAATTTCCACTATTCGCTCCTTTCTTCCTTTGATTTCTGTTCCAAGAAACTGGTACCGTCCAATGATTTGGATTTGGAGTGGCATTCTGCATTTTTCTTCTAGTGAAGATTCTTCTAAAGGCACACTTCCTCTTCTTCTATGTGACTGCTGGAATCTCACCAGATTATTGGTCCAGATATCCTTGTTCTTCTGTATGGTAGTATCACTTTTCTTGTGTGACATTATATTGCTTCTGAAACAGATATAAAAAGGTATTAAGTTGATTTGTTTGTTTGTTTATATATATATATATATATATAATATTAATATAATATATAGAAATAATATAATAATTAGAGGGCGGATTTTTTGGTGAAAAAATATGACCAAATATTTATTTTTTAGGTGATAAAATTTTGGAAAATATTTTTAGAACATCCATAGAACGTCTCACGAAAATATTTATCACCAAATATTTTGGGCTCTATATATTTTTTGAGTTTGACTCCCCTCTACAAAACATTCTGGATACGCTTTTGTTTACGTGTTAAAATGGAAGAAAAATTCAACAAATTATTATGGTTAATAAATTTTAAAAATGTTCTGGAATGTTCAAGAGTGCAGAAGCGAATTCCACATTTCGCTACGTTTTTTAATTAAGCGAACATATTACAAATATAAAAGCTTACCTGAAGTTGAGTTGAACTGAACAGTTGAGTAACTATTGCGCAATACTGGACACAAGTGATTCGGTTGATTTCATTTCGTGCTTTTATACAATTTGCGAGTGCATGAAGAACAATGTCGTGTGTTCTAGAATTTTCTTGTATGGGTGGATTGATATTAGTCATCGAATTTGAGCACCGGAAGTGATTTTTCGGGCGATCTCACGATATATTAGCGTACTGAAAAATTCGAAAATATTTTTTAGGTTAAACCCTAAAAGTCCGCCCTCTAATAATAATATATTTATATACTTATGAGTAGTAACGTAAATATATGGTTATGGTGATTCAAACTTTTGATTTGGGGGTGACCTTTTTAAAAACTGAGAGGAATTAGGGTCTTTTTCATTGTTTTTAAGCAAAAGTTCATCGATTTATGATACAGGAGATCTTTTATTTGAAAAAAAGTCTAAAAGATATAACCCTAAATTGTTTACCCTACACATAAGGAAAGAAAAAAAATGCTGTCGGTTAGAGTATATACACTGCGATAAAGATCTCAATAAGAGAGAGAGAGAGAGAGAGAGAGACAGACAGACAGAGAGAGAGAGAGAGAGAGAGAGAGAGAGAGAGAGAGAGATAACGAATACAGGCTATAAAATATGGCATTTTACTAATATCATATGCAAATAAATCAAATCAAATAATATAGTTTTCTATCGAAGAAAATATAAAATTTTGAAATATGGTACAAAGACTGAAATTCCAGAGGGTACTATAACATTTAAATAATAAGCCTTTTTCGATTCTATTTGTATGTATTTGAAGTTAAAAAGACGAATTTTTGGTACTTACGTATTATCGGGATTACCAAGCTGGTTATTATGTATTTTTGCTCTCGTCATTTTCGTTTAAATGAACGAAAATATCACAACTTAACCTAACCAATCATCAAGGGCGTACAGTTGACCTAACCGAGCATTCAATTAACCTAACCGGGCATTCAGTTGACCTAACCGGGCATTCAGTTGACCTAACCGGGCATTTTCCGTTTTATTTTGTTTTTCGTAGCTAACCTAACCTAGGTTAATTGAATGTCTGGTTAGGTCAACTGTACGCCCTTGATGATTGGTTAAGTTAAGTTGTGATATTTTCGTTAGTTTAAACGAAAATGACGAGAGCAAAAATACATAATAAACAGTTTGGTAGTCCCGATAATACGTAAGTACCAAATTTTTAAACCCTTTTAAGTAATGCATATTTACATTTTGTAGGAACAATACTCTTGTGACACACACACACACACACACACACACACACACACACACATATATATATATATATATATATACACATATATACAGGGTGATTACAAAGGAAGTATACAATTTCAAAAATTTATTGTGATCAAACCATTTCTGATACAAAAACTAATAATTATGTGAATGAAAACAGTAACTCGCAAAGGTTTTTTTTTTAGTTTATAGATGCTCAATAGGATTTCTGTGGGTAACCCGGAAAAACAACCGAAAAAAACCGGATTCGTCACGCCATAGCATCCATTGACCGAGATATCTTATGGAAAGTGTGGGAAGAGTTTGAATATCGTTTGGACATTGCCAGGGTTACCCACAGAAATCCTAATGAACATCTAAAAACTAAAAAAATAAAAAAATTGCGGTTTGATCACAATACATTTTTGAAATTGTATACTTCTTTTGTAATCACCCTGTATATATGTACAGGGTCGGTGTATATTTGAAGAGCAGAGCCGGAATGAGTACACGCTTTAATTGGCCACGAAAAAGACATAAAAATTCCTTTTTGAAAGGTATGAAAAATAATATTGGTATTTCAAAATTTTCTTATATTATTATTATTATTATTATTATTATTATTATTATTATTAAAGTATATTTCTAACAGTTTATTATTTCAAGAAACTACAGTGTATTACACAAACTTTACATATCTATCTATAAATAAAAAACTTTGCGCGGTTTTGAGCGGAGTTGAGCGAAGTAACAAATATCTCTTTCGCTCAGTCGCCTGTTATGATTGGCTGACCTCGCGTAAAGTGGGTGGAGGTAATATGTCTCTCTCTCAGTCGCCCGTTAGGGTCGGATCTATCAAGATGAGCGGTGTTAAAGATCACGAAGTGATCACAAGCCAGACCCGTAGGATAGGGAGCCGGAGGCGCGGCTTGTGATTTCTACATAAAATTATTTCAAAGGTGTCCAGATTATAAAATAATATTTATAGCTTAAAATAAGGCTATGCCTTCCTTTCTAACTGTTTTCGAATATTTACATAGCGAGTAAGCATAGTTGGGTATCTAAGTTTAGCTATACCGCAAGTACGCTTGAAACGTTATTGACTCTTGTCTCAAAGCTTTCTATTATCTAGATTCTAAACAGACCACACTTGTACAAAACAGACCACACTTTTCATACGCTTTCATTTCATACCTTATTTTGAAATCGATGAAGCTCAGCCAGTCTATAAATTTACAAAACTACCAGAGCCATCAAAATTTTGAGCTTCACATTCCAACCCAACGAGTCAAAAGCTGTGAAGTTGCATTCAAAATCTAAGAGCCTCGTGAGCTTAAAATAAATGTTAAGGTCTCAATGGCTTAAAATTTCCTGTTCAAAATCGTTTTTATGGAATTATTTACTTGCGACATGGTAGGGGAAGGTGAAGCAACTCGGGACCTGTAAGGAAATCACAATTTTGTAGGCATATAGGACGAGTATTTGGACCCATTAAATACAAAAACATTTATCTTCACCTTCTGTCTTCCATTCTGTATCCCTTTTTATAGCGTTCTAGTTTTGCATTAGGTGTAACTGGAATTTGAAAAAGCCGTTGCAATTTTTTGGTTAAAAAAATCGTACAGCAACTCGGAACCTGGGGTTCCTTTTTGCCCCTTTTCCAAAATTTCAGTACCACGTGGTCACTGATGAAATTTCAGACACGACGATACGTGAAAATCAAACACTGAGCTTACACCTTTGAAATTATGAATCAACGAAACTTCGTTGATGATAGATCAAATGGAGAAAACATAAGAGTTTCTAATTTTTGCAGAGCTGCGTGGTGTAACCCGCCTCGTACCACTGTCTCAAGGCCACTGATCAGTGTCAGCACCGATGGAGATAGATTAAAGCTAGATGTCAGCACTAGTTTGGGCTGTAGAAAGGGTGTTCCGAGTTGCCCCGGGTTCTCGAGTTGCCACAGTGCCCCACCTTTCCCTATTTAAAAATGCGAGCGTGTATCGATTAGATGTAGGTAGGCTTTGATACAGGAATCTAATACATATATACAGTATATGCTGTAAGTACTACTAAACGGTGCTACTGTAGTATGCGGTCTACCTACGATTGGTTAGGTTTAATCATGATATTTTCGTTAAAACTAACGAAAATATCATGACTAAACCTAACCAATCGTCAAGGGCATTAACATTGGGATGTAAACAAGCAATTAGCAAACAAGATAAGAAATTATACTTGAAAGGTAAACCGCCGAATCGTAGGTAGACCGCATACTACAGTAGCACCCTACTAAACACCGTGTTTCCGGAACTAAAATGAATTTAGAAGGTTAAAACAAATGAAAGTTTGGCCAATGAAGTGTATTTGTCTTCAAGCTCTAATGTTATTACTTATATCGAGAGTCTAGAATTGACGAAAAGTTTCTCACGTTCTATCCTCGATCAAGCTTAACAGTGCATTCCGTGACTGACTATGAAGTCAGGTATGCTTTTGAGAGTTTAATCCTTTGCCGCTTTTTGGTTTTTCTATGATTTAATTTAACCAGAGTAAATAGTAAAGTGCTCCTCTGTGCAATAAAGAGTTAACAGACGCCTGCTTAACTTCAAGATTAATGTAGCCTCATTATAGTGCAGGGGTGGCGAACCTTTTTCACAGTCGCGTGCCAAAAAAACTATGTAAACCATAAAAAAAAATTCGCGTGCCCACCAAAGTTTATATATATATATATTACACCAAATTATAAACATTAAGTCTATTATTTTATACTCACTTTTTGAATAACAGTTTCTATGTTTAGGCGTATCAGCCAAATTTGATCGCGTGCCATAGGCTCGCCACCAATAGACTATAGATCAACTGCAGATACTTTGCTATCTGTCCAGTTTATTTACTGTACTTTATGGTTCTCAAGGTATAAATGTTGAGAAATTTTATTATTAGTCTTGCATGTCGGACATACATGCTTATATTCTTTTAGGCTCCTTTTAAGAATACGATAGGAGTTTCCTCCATACAGCTATGGTTACAATGAGATGTGGCACTCTCTGCTGCCTATTTTACTCCTTTTCCATCAAGCGTTCCAAAAAACAAAAGTAAAATAAAAAAACATAATATTTAGAGAACCCTTATTGAAGGTTTGAATTTATTTAGTAGTAAGAAACAACACAGGCAATACAAATTAAGTACTCGGTATAGTGTTTCCTTGCTTTATGCAAATTAACTGCACGCTTTCACTTTCTTTATGAGTCCTGCAATTCTGGTTTGTCTTTTTCAGTCCCATTCAAAGAACCAAAGAAGTTTTTAAAGTTAGTCCACACTCACTCTTTCTTAAAAATTTATGAAGGATATTTCATAGGTGCTGAACTGGCTCAATGTATATCGATTGAGTGGCTGAATAGTTCTAACGCTATGTCTTCCCTTCTATCTTTGATTTGTGGAGTTGTGTGGGCAGTGTGAACTGAATCACCATCTTCCATTAAAATACTTTTTCCTAGAGAGAACTGACCACTGTCATAAACATGGAAGATTTGATCCCGAGGAATGTTCAGGCGCTAAGCATTTGTCACATCCCCTTCTCCCACACATCGCAAGTCTTTCCACAGTTCATGACAGATACTTCGCTGTGTTCTGTGGTGGCTTGCTGGTATTATAACAAATATTTTTGCGCAAGATGCCACTTGACCTATACTGGACATGTACTGTACCGTCAGTCTCCAAAGTCGGAATACACTGTACGTAAGGTAGGTGTAGCCATGCGTACTCTAACTTTGTTAACCAACTCTATCCAAACACTGTTCATGAGAAAAGTGAGTTTCCCAGATATTTGATGAATGAGTCAGCTTCTGTTACCAACTGATTTCTGCTTTTGATATTGCGTGGTGTAAGCAATAGCTTGAGTCTTGTTCTGTCATAATAGCCCATACTCTGAAGACTACGAGTGAGAGCTTTTGTAGACGTTTGCTGCATTTTCTCAGGGATCTTTTTCCAGTTACGTTTTTCTGAGCACAGTGTCCTTTCTGATGGCTTCGAGCACAGGTGGAACATGTATGAATTATTATTTTCTGTTCGCTCTTGAGTTCGTACAATTACTCCATTCACAGACAGCAATGGAATGTATATTACCCGAATTATTTGACAATGATGACTTCCATCATCCTATAATGATCAGTTGTATTCCCTCTAAAAACTATCCGCTATGTCAACTTTACAGCTGAGAGTAAAAACAGAACTTAAATTCTAACTGCGAAAAATGACGTTTCTGAAAGGTACATTGACAGTTGGTCGACAATAGATGGAAAGATAATGAAACGATTCTCTGCTTGAGAGGTGAAATCCTCTAAAAATAATCGAAAAATACACAAAGAACACTTCCAGGGATTAAAGAAAATATTTCCCTTTAATTTCAGTGTATCATCAGCTGCCTTTTGAAGAGGTAGTGAGTTGTCGTAAAAATACGTATTTTTATTTATTTTTATTTAATCTTACGTTATCTACATTCTTTCTACTGCTTTTACGCCGATTTTTGTATTTTACAAACGGTTCTCAACTGACATGGAGCCATGCAACCGACATCTTCCTTTGAACAAAGCGAGAGAGGGAGAAAATGACGACAATTTATCACTATTTTCTGATTTTTATTTTAATTAAAACAATGAACATGACTGGAAAGGCGATCGCGAATTTATATTTAACATTTTGATCGTGGAGAGATTAGAAAGCTTAAGTTAAGTGAATCACAAAATTAAATTTTAGCACCAAACCAAACCCTCTTTCTTATACCCACCGTGTTCGAGACTGTCTGGGAACATGCCTCCGGCCATCAGCGCATTTCGAATGTTGCCAACGTGTATTTTATATGTCAATTTCAATTTACATATCTTAATTTCATACAATTTAATGAGTTTATTAAATTTCCTATTAAAATTAATAGGAAACAGAGTTCGAACCTGGTAGGGGCGATTTTTTCATCATGAAAAATCATGCGTGTTTATGTATATTCCATTTATGAGAACCCAGCACTGCACTAGATAGTTTGAATGAAATGCTGGCCATTACCTCGAGTGTGGGAGTGTTAACACGTAAAGTGCCTCTGAACACGAGAATGTTATGCGTTTCCTCTGTTGTTTCTCTGTTTCCTCAGTGTTTTATCCCGTCGTAGCGCTCTCACCTTCTACTTAATAGGTGGTGGGTTCGAACCTGTGTGGGGGGGTGTTTTATATATATATATATATATTCGCATGTTAAGAATAACTACAGAGAAAATTTTACACTGTAATTAATTACATCAAACTTTAAACTAAAACGATTTAATTACAAATAAACTTTTGCAACCATTTATAAAAGTAATTTAATAACATTATATAACAAAGATAATATGTCATAAACGAAAATTTTTGAAGCAAACTTTGTTGAGAAGCAGAATATGGTAAAAGAACTGCCAAGTTGTTGGAAATTTCTAATGTACTTTCAATTTTGAAATATATATTTTTTCTATTTTTGACTATTTTTGTTGAGTTTGAACGACGGTTCAGGATCGACCTGCGGTCGACCCTTGCAGCATCCCGCCTCATTTGCGGGACTTGGTGAAGGATGGAATTGCTCTCTGATCGCCTCCTGCCCTCGTAGCCAGCCACGCATGGCTGGTCAGGGACTTTGCACAAGAATCTGTCCAGCTGGTTCTTGAAGTTATTCAGGTTGGTGTGCTGGAGATTCCTCATTTCTTTTGGAAGGACATTGAAAAGCTTTGGGCCCCGTATTCTGAGGGTATTTTCCATCCTCGTTTTCATGGCTCCTTGTCCCACCGCAGCTGGGACCGTACAAAATCTGCCTCTTCTCTCATTCCAGTTTGTTTCTATTTCATTTCTGAGGTTAGGGACAGAGCCCTCAAGTATGTTCCATATGTATATTATTGTGTACCGCTCTCGCCTTCTTTCATGAGAGTAGAGTTCCAGGGATTGTAGTCGAGACCAGTAGTCTTCACCTTCCGTTTCCTCTATCTTAGACGTAAAAGTCCTTTGGATAGCTTCAATGCTCGCAATGTCTCTTTTTCTGTGTGGGCTTGTGAGTACTGAGCAATACTCAATTATTGGTAGGACTAGACTCTTCATAATTTGAGCATGATGTTTGCTTTTCTGCTGCGGAAGCTCCTCCAGATGATTCCCATTATTTTTCTAGCCGTTGTGATTTTGATTTTATAGTGCTCTCTGAATTCTGCATCCGACGACATTATTACTCCAAGATCCCTGACTTGTGGATTTGGTGTTATCTGTTTGGCTTGCGGAGTTTTGTACCCTTTTTTCTGTAGCTCTTTGTTATTACTATCTTAGAAGTTGGAATTTTTCTTCGTTGAACTTCATATTGTTGTCTTCTGCCCACTGGAATAATGTTTCAATGTCGTTTTGTAGTTTTCTTACGTCATCTTCGTTCAATATTTCCTTACATATCTTCGTGTCATCTGCGAAGCATGATACAATACTGTCCTTAATATCTGTATCAATATCTGCAATCATTATTATGAACAGCAAGGGAGCTAATACTGTCCCTTGTGGGACAGAGCTCACGACTTCCGAGACTTCCGATTTAACTCCGTTTACCACCACTCTTTGCGTTCTTTGCGTCAAGAAATTAAATATCCACCTTCCTAGCTTTCCAGTAATTCCTGTATCCTTAAGTTTGTGTGCTATGATTCCATGGTCACATTTATCGAAGGCTTTAGCAAAATCAGTATATATTACATCAATGTTTTGTCCTCGACACAATGTTCCTAATATTTTCTCCTGGTGGTCTAGTAGCTGTGACAGGCATGATCTACCCGCCCTGAAGCCATGTTGATTTGGGTTGTACAAGTCTTTTTCTTGTAGGTAGTAGGTAATTTTGGCTCTAATTATGCGTTCAAAACACTTTATAAGGTGTGAGGTGAGAGCCACTGGCCGATAATTTTTGGGCATTGCTCTGTTACCACCTTTAAATAGGGGGGCAATATTCGCGTTCTTTAAGGGGAGTGGAATTTGTCCTGTGTCGAGTGATTTCCTCCATAGTAAGTATAGCGGTTTTGCAATACTCTCTTTGCATTTCTTCAGAAATGTGGCACTCCATGTGTCTGGCCCTGGCGCTGAATTGTCTCGCATCTGTGATAAGGCCGTAATTACATCTCCTTCCGTGAACTCGAAGTCCATTAATAGGTTTGTGCCGGGATTTGTTCTTGGTTGATCCGTTTCAATGTCGAAAAACTCGTCTGGGTTTTCCACTTCCATCTCGGACTTAGGGGTGCTAAACACAGATTTAAATTGTTCCCTAAGCAGTTCACTTATTTCTTTCGGGTCATTTGTGTATTCGGCCTCCCCGTCTATCAACGGTCCAATACTCTCTTTACACTGCATTTTCCTTTTCGCAAAAGTGTAGAAGTATTTTGGGTTATTTTTTATGTTTTCTGCTACCTTGTTTTCCTCCTCGTTTGTCTTATGTATGAATGTTTGCTTTAGGTCCATTTCTATTTCGCCAAGTTTCCTCTCTAGTTTGAGTCTCTTTGCATCAGTTCTGCATCTGTGGAGATGTTTTACGGTTTGTCTTCGTTGCCTGAATAGAGTCCTGATTTTCCTCTCGAGCTTGCTACGTTTTCTTTCCTGTCTCTCTGGAATATGTTTCAGTATTATAGGTTTGGTTTCCGTCTCTATTATACATAGTATTTCTTGTGGAGTCTTCTCGTGTAGTAGCAATTCCCAATTTACCTCCTTTAAATCTTTATTTACGTTTTCCCAATTTACTTTCTTTGAATTTATGTTTAAGCCTTCAAATATTCCATCTGCCTCTCTGGGATGCGTTTTCGGACCTCTAGGTGCTAACTTCAATTGTATATCGATGATGTTATGGTCGGAGAACTTTGTGTGCGTTACTTTTTTATTTATTATTATCTCGTTGTTATTTGTCCACATTAAATCCAAAACGTTCTCCTTTCTCGTGGCTTCACAGATTTCCTGGGTAAGGGCGTAATGTTCCATAATATCTAAAAGCATTGTTGCTTGGGTTCTGTCATCTTTAGTAATGTTGCCATGAAACTTCTCAACATATATAACTTCGTCATTTTTCTTCCATGATATGAATGGGAAATTAAAATCTCCGAAAATTAGAATATTTGTTGCTGGAGTTTCAAGTAATTTTAATATGTTTTCTATTTCATTTGTAGCAAATTGGAATTCACTTTTTGTGGTGTTTGGTGGTCTGTAGATGTTCATAATGGTTAGGTTAAGTTCTTTTACTTCTAATATAATAACTTCAACTGTGCTGTTTGATTTCTTTACCCTCACTTCACATGTGTAAGTGTTTTTCACGTAGATACAACACCCTCCTCCTCGTCTAGCCACTCTATCTGCTCTGTATATGTTGTAGTCCAGCAATGCTATTTCAGTATTCTCGATGCAGTTTTCACAGCCTTTTTCGCACTTATGTAAGTGTGTTTCCGTTAGGCATATGATATCTATGCTGGTTTCCGTAGCTAAATTTTGCAAGTATTGTAATTTGCAGTCTGCATGGTCCGTATAGAGGCCTTGTATATTTGTGTATAATACATTTACCGGGTTTCTTCTAATCTTCGTGTTCGATTTTCTTAAATGATGGTCGTTTCCTGGTCGATGTCGGTTCCTGTTTGGTGTTATTGGTTGGGCCGCTGCATTTGGGAGTATTGGGGTTGCGGCCCATGATACCACTGTTGTTGTTGTATTATTGGTGGGTGGTGTTCAATAGGGGGGTGATGTGCGTAATGTTGTGGTGCATATGTTTGCGGCGTTCTGTCTCTCCTTGTTAGAAGGGCAAGCTGAGCTTTTATTATTCTCATTTCTTCTAAAAAATATGTTTCATTACTCTTGCTATTTCTTCTATGTCTTTCTTCTAAAAAATATGTTTCATTACTCTTGCTATTTCTTCTATGTCGAATATGATCTGTTTTCTCTTGCTATTTCTTCTATGTCTTTCTTCTAAAAAATATGTTTCATTACTCTTGCTATTTCTTCTATGTCGAATATGATCTGTTCTTTCCCGTTCTATTCTTTGCGTACCTTTATGTGAAAAAGCGGGCACTCTATGTTCAGGCATTTTTTCTCAGTAATTGACTGTCTGCACATACGAGGGTGAAAAAAGTTGCAGTTTGGTCCGTACTTGCACTTCCCATTCCTCATCATATAGAAGCATTTTGTAGGGTGATTGTATATGCAGTTTGAGCCATATTTGCACGCACCTATTTTATAATATTCGCATATGGCCCGTCGTTATATATATATATATATAATGTAAAGAACGACTTATGTAGAAGAGCGTTCCGCACAAGATGAGGAGGGAGAACGAGCAAATGAAAAATGAAGTACCTCCCAGGAATCGAACCCGGAATCATCCAATTGCCGTCGGATATGCTAACCACTACACCAAAGACCCCGATTAGTGTTGCTTGCAGTTAAAATGTATATATGTACGGCATCCGAAGGTGCCCCTTCAGGGCATTTAATTCCGCTCGTATGTAGGAGAATTACGAGTACTGACTAATCGGGGTCCTTGGTGCAGTGGTTAGCATATCCGACCGGCAATTGGATGATCCCGGGTTCGATTCCTGGGAGGTACCTCATTTTTCATTTGCTCGTTCTCCCTCCTCATCTTGTGCGGAACGCTCTTCTACACAAGCGTCGTTCTTTACATTAATTATACTGTGTGTTGTTTGCAGTTAAAATGTATATATATATATATATATATAAGCTCCCGGTGACTCAGTGGTCTTGGCAGGGCTATACTTTATATCGTGGCCAGTATCGTAACACAGCTTCACGTCGATCAACGAAATTAAACGGTATTGTGTCTGGATAGTAGTTGGATGGGAGACCGTCCTCTGCATCCAAACTATGTAGCGTCCCGTCGTTCGGATTCCACATAAAGCTGCAGGTCCCCTCCGTTATATGACCTTAGATGTTGCGAAGGAGTTAAATATCCTCATCATTATTTTTCAATGGTCTTGGTGCCTGACTTTAGGTCGTGAGGCTTTGTGTTCTCTCCCAGGTGCTGGCTCTTGGGTTGGGTTGGGTGCCCACTTACCCTGTTAATTCTCAGGCTCAGGTGTCTTATGGGTACTCTCACCCCAAGCAGTCTGGAAATAAATTTCCAGGATATATATATATATATATATATACATTCAACTGCAAAGAACACGCAGTATAAATAACGTAAAGAACGACGCTTGTATAGGAGATATTCCGCGCAAGACGAGAGAGAGAAAACGGAACAAATGAAAAAATGAAGTAACCACCTGGGAATCGAACCCGGGATCTTCCGATTGCCGGTCAGACGCGATACATTACACCATGGACTTCACTCTTCCAAATGCCGTAATTCTTCTACATACTCGCAGAAACCAATGCCCCAAGGGGCACCTCCCGCATGCCGTAACATTATATACATTCAACTGGCAAAGAACACGCAGTATAATAACGTAAAGAACGACGCTTGTATAGGAGATATTCCGCGCAAGACGAGAGAGAGAAAACGGAACAAATGAAAAAATGAAGTAACCACCTGGGAATCGAACCCGGGATCTTCCAATTGCCGGTCAGACGCGATACCATTACACCATGGACTTCACTCTTCCAAATGCCGTAATTCTTCTACATACTCGCAGAAACCAATGCCCCAAGGGGCACCTCCCGCATGCCGTAACATTATATACATTCAACTGCAAAGAACACGCAGTATAAATAACGTAAGAACGACGCTTGTATAGGAGATATTCCGCGCAAGACGAGAGAGAGAAAACGGAACAAATGAAAAAATGAAGTAACCACCTGGGAATCGAACCCAGGATCTTCCGATTGCCGGTCAGACGCGATACCATTACACCATGGACTTCACTCTTCCAAATGCCGTAATTCTTCTACATACTCGCAGAAACCAATGCCCCAAGGGGGCACCTCCCGCATGCCGTAACATTATATACATTCAACTGCAAAGAACACGCAGTATAAATAACGTAAAGAACGACGCTTGTATAGGAGATATTCCGCGCAAGACGAGAGAGAGAAAACGGAACAAATGAAAAAATGAAGTAACCACCTGGAATCGAACCCGGGATCTTCCGATTGCCGGTCAGACGCGATACCATTACACCATGACTTCACTCTTCCAAATGCCGTAATTCTTCTACATACTCGCAGAAACCAATGCCCCAAGGGGGCACCTCCCGCATGCCGTAACATTATACATTCAACTGCAAAGAACACGCAGTATAAATAGTGTCTCTCGTCTTGCGCGGAATATCTCCTATACAAGCGTCGTTCTTTACGTTATTTATACTGCGTGTTCTTTGCAGTTGAATGTATATAATGTTACGGCATGCGGGAGGTGCCCCCTTGGGGCATTGGTTTCTGCGAGTATGTAGAAGAATTACGGCATTTGGAAGAGTGAAGTCCATGGTGTAATGGTATCGCGTCTGACCGGCAATCGGAAGATCCCGGGTTCGATTCCCAGGTGGTTACTTCATTTTTTTCATTTGTTCCGTTTTCTCTCTCTCGTCTTGCGCGGAATATCTCCTATACAAGCGTCGTTCTTTACGTTATTTATACTGCGTGTTCTTTGCAGTTGAATGTATATAATGTTACGGCATGCGGAAGGTGCCCCCTTGGGGCATTGGTTTCTGCGAGTATGTAGAAGAATTACGGCATTTGGAAGAGTGAAGTCCATGTGTAATGGTATCGCGTCTGACCGGCAATCGGAAGATCCCGGGTTCGATTCCCAGGTGGTTACTTCATTTTTTCATTTGTTCCGTTTTCTCTCTCTCGTCTTGCGCGGAATATCTCCTATACAAGCGTCGTTCTTTACGTTATTTATACTGCGTGTTCTTTGCAGTTGAATGTATATAATGTTACGGCATGCGGGAGGTGCCCCTTGGGGCATTGGTTTCTGCGAGTATGTAGAAGAATTACGGCATTTGGAAGAGTGAAGTCCATGGTGTAATGGTATCGCGTCTGACCGGCAATCGGAAGATCCCGGGTTCGATTCCCAGGTGGTTACTTCATTTTTTCATTTGTTCCGTTTTCTCTCTCTCGTCTTGCGCGGAATATCTCCTATACAAGCGTCGTTCTTTACGTTATTTATATGCGTGTTTCTTTGCAGTTGAATGTATATAATGTTACGGCATGCGGGAGGTGCCCCCTTGGGGCATTGGTTTCTGCGAGTATGTAGAAGAATTACGGCATTTGGAAGAGTGAAGTCCATGGTGTAATGGTATCGCGTCTGACCGGCAATCGGAAGATCCCGGGTTCGATTCCCAGGTGGTTACTTCATTTTTTCATTGTTCCGTTTTCTCTCTCTCGTCTTGCGCGGAATATCTCCTATACAAGCGTCGTTCTTACGTTATTTATACTGCGTGTTCTTTGCAGTTGAATGTATATAATGTTACGGCATGCGGGAGGTGCCCCCTTGGGGCATTGGTTTCTGCGAGTATGTAGAAGAATTACGGCATTTGGAAGAGTGAGTCCATGGTGTAATGGTATCGCGTCTGACCGGCAATCGGAAGATCCCGGTTCGATTCCCAGGTGGTTACTTTCATTTTTTCATTGTTCCGTTTTCTCTCTCTCGTCTTGCGCGGAATATCTCCTATACAAGCGTCGTTCTTTACGTGATATATATATATATAATATATAATATATATTATGTGTATCTGTATGTGTATGTGTGTGAAATTATATAGTCATGTACAGTATATCTTTCTTAACTTAAGGAATTTACAAACGTACATCTCTGCTGTCCAGTTAAAGGTTTTTCTTGATCAGAAATCGATTTTCTATATATAACAGTTGAGGAGAGATATATCACAGTATTTATACACTGATTCGCCCGGAATACTGAAATTGTATACCATAAATTATTTTACTTATATTGTGAGAAATTACAATATAAAAACGGAATCGTATGTGAATTTATGCAGGAGACTGGATAATATCGTCATTCTATAATGAAGTTAGAAACGAAACAGTGATTATATTCCGATTTTAGCTAAAGATATCTCCATTTATAAAATACAGAAGTCCGTGTTAGAATTTCATCGCCAGTAATATGACGCCAGTATGGAGAAAACTGTATGACGTCATCATCAGACATGATCGATGTTATCAGGATAAACTATTTCGTTATCTCGAAAATTTATAGTACATGATATATGACGATATATTTAAATCTAGGATATACACTTCATTCGACCACTTATTACACTTCTATCTATTATATATATATTTTCCTAAAGTACCGTCTGGTCTATTTTTCTCTACTGATAACCGTTATCTATTCACAAACATTTAGTTATTACTCGTAATTTACTAGTTTTTATTGAGTTTCGTGCGTCGAGGTCATTGATCAAAGCTATAACTGCACAAGGAAAGGAGGTAAATCATTGATGCTATGATTATTTCCGTGTTTCATACATAGCTTGTTGTACCCCTCTCATTTTGCTTCAAAATCGTTCGTTACTTGTCTAGCAAGTTTTATTTTCGTTACTACTCTATATTTAGAACATTTGAGGTAACTTTAAGTAATACATGATATTATCCTCATCTAAATGTACTCTTAGAACTTATTGTACATTAATTGCATTTATTTATATATATACAGTTTTATCAATAAACTGTATATGTATATATAGATAAAATAATAGGTTTATTTTAAGTGTTAAGAGTAATTTAGACAAAAATAATACATTTATCATTTATAATGATTATATGATGATGATCATGGTCATATAAGATTCATATTTTTAAAGGTCATACTGATCGTGATTCAAACCATTTTCGCTCTACATTCATGATTTTCATAATAAAAAATTTATTTTATTTTATATCCACTATAGGATACAAAATATCCACTATAGGATATGGTGGATATAGGAATTTCATTTATTATGAAGAAGCCAAGTCTTCAAACCTGTTCTAAGGTCTTCATCATCTAATGTCTTCACCAGTGATCAAAATCTTAAAATAGATCAGTCATTTGCGTCTAATAAATTCACTTCTTATTGTGGTTTTATTCCCCAAATTCACCTTCTTTCAAGTGAGTACATATACAGGGTGTTCTAAATTACTTAGTAAACTTTTATATTCTGTCGATCAGTAGTCGAACGTTGTGAACAATGTGTTGAAGTTGAAGGAAGACACTTTGAACATCTAAAATAAACAATTATTGTTGCTTTTTTATTGTTGCTCTATTGGAAATAAAGTTGTTAAATATCGCATAATTTTTGTTAAGATATTGCGTTCATATAAAAGTTTACTAGCTAATTTTAGAACACCCTGTATATTCGTTTAACAAGAAGCTCAGTTCAGTTAATTCAACTGTTTAAGCTTAGGAAATCGTAAGTCGGAAATATATTCACATACTTTATCATAAAATTATTTGATGAAGTTTCGGAAAAAAGTTCGCCTAAAAACAAAATTTATAAAAGGATAATATTACTATTACTACTACTACTGCTACTTAATAATATAATAATAATAATAATAATAATTATTAATTATTATTATTATTATTATTTATTTATTTTTTTTTTTCGGTGACAATAAAATATTTTATTTTCTCTAGGCGAATTTTTTCCCACACTACATTAACACAAATAATTACCACAAGAGAAAATCAATTTTTGTAAACCAGTTAAACACAATAGCGCTAATTACCGTTATTCTGTTTAATTCCGAAACAAAACCTTCTGAATTGAAGGCCACATCTGTGTTAAATTTAACAGACTTTCTTTCCGCAAACCTCCATTTATAACCTCCCTCTAAATTCTGGTAAATTCGGCTGATAAATTATTTTTATAATTTGTATATATTTTAACTATTTGGTTACTTTTGCCTAAAGTATCATTTATATCTTTATTGTTTCATAATATGGATCACCTGAAGATCAGGGACCCCAGCCTTCGTTAGTTAGCCTTATAAAGCTAATTAACGAAAATATCAGGACTTTATCTACCAATCGTCAAGAGCGTACAGTTAACCTAACGATTGTTAGGTTAAGTCGTGATATTTTCGTTAGTTAGCCTTATAAGACTAACTAGCGAAGGCTGGGGCCCTGATCTTCAGGTGATCCTATTTATCTATTGTTACATATTATAATTATCTATTCATTTTAAAAAAGATTTAGCATTGAAGATGGAAACTAATTCCTAATTGGATCTTTTTGGTTTGACAGCCGGCGAACCCCCCCCCCCCCCAAAAACCAGCTTTTTTATTCAGTTAATATTTTATTACAATTCAGATACTATTTTTCATTTTTCTAAACTAAAATGTATTTTCTGAAATGTAATAAACATTAAGCCAATAAAAAAACGGTTTTTTTTTTTTTGGTTTTATTTGTTTTTTCAGCCGGTAGTCAAACCGAAAAGATCCAACTAATTTTCCGTTTGCTCTAAAACAACATGTACTAGCTCTTCGTTCTCCTGTTCCTTTATATATATAATATATATATATATATATATATATATATATATATATATGTTAAACACAGACCGTGCATGGAACAAGGAACTCTTCTGGGAAATTACATCCACTATAGTTCGACTAAGTAATGATAAGTGACAAATACTATAGTTTTTCTTTTTCATGATGGAAACCCAACGTGGGCACCGGGTTACTCGCAAAGAGGCCCCAAAATATAGCTTCCCTCACCAGCTAGGTGGTGAGGGAAGCTATATTTTGGGGCCTCTTTGCGAGTAACCCGGTGTCCACGTTGGGCTTTCCATCATGAAAAAAAAAAACTATAGTATTTGTCATTTATCATTACTTATTCGAACTATAGTGGATGTAATTTCCCAGAAGAGTTCCTTGTTCCATGCACGGTTTCTGTGTTTAACTATAAGTTTCTCAGGGGACCATTCTGAGTTTGTATATATATATATATATACACTGTATAATTATATATATATATATATTATATATATGATACGAAGCGAGGATATGCAGTAAATATTATCACGTACAAATTTAATAATCTCTCCATCCAGATAAATAAGGGCGAATTTAAAAAAATATGTTGAAAAAAGTCACTGCAGGGGGAATAGAATATAAACATATTAAGCGATAATATTCTTTATAACACGTATGCATAAAGCTTAAGATTAAAATAAGAGCAAGAAATTATTCTCTCTCTCTCTCTCTCTCTCTCTCTCTCTCTCACACACACACACACACACACACACACACACACATATATATGCATAAAGCTACAACAGAATATATTTAATTACGATATATTTAAAAATATTCAATGATTAAAACAGGAAAAGGTTTGTACTAAAGACGCTTTAATAAGAAATTAGATTAGAATTAGAACTAGAATTAGAACAATTAGAATTAGAATTAGAACCAATTAGAATAGAGGATTACGAAGGTATAACTTAAATTTACATATTTATAAATAAAAATGAATAAAAATAAATAGAAAATAACTGAATGTTTTAAGAAAGAAAACCAAATTACGGTTACATTAAATATTTTATATATTTCGTGAGCTTTCCTAGCTCGTTTGGTTAAAAAGTCGATTCTGATTGTTAAGGATCGGGTTCGAGTCTCACCTTTGCCGCGAGTGGTCCAATTCTCCTTTGTGTAGTGAGAATGGAGTCTTGTATGTTACCATTAATAATATTTCTCATGTTTCAAATATGTGATCATACTTCCATTATATATTAATTATATTAATTAATAAATTAATAAATTATATTAATTATATTATAAATTAATTAATAAATATATATTAATAAATTAATAAAATATATTCGAAAGTATGTTACTGTTAAAAGTTAAAACAATAATATAGAACAATTCATACATTCTCATAGTGACATGGTCCTAATTCACGTTATAGCGCTTTTATGACCAAAGTTATGTTATAAGTTTTGCATTTTCAAACTTGGTTTCCGGACTCTCCACGTGGGCAAGATTAATTTTCTCCCTATTTCCCCTTCGTGTTAGGACAAATGTACTCTCTACAACAAACAACAATTATTCCCAAAAAGAAAAAATTATATCAGTAATATCGCAGTATTATTCGATAGAAAAGCGCCGACATCAGATGGCATCGAATTCAGACTTATCGCAGCTTGTTCTCCTTTTTCAATTTAACTTGACTCTCACACATTGTTGCCAACTTGCCAATACAGCTTTTTCCCCTAAATCTATATTTATCAGCATCTGTACCTGCTAGTAGTAGTAGTAGTAGTAGTAGTAGTAGTTAGGCCGCACAACGTATCAGAACTACTGAATCAATATATTTAAAAATACAAACTGCTCTCATGCATATGACGTTCTTTACTTCGGGAGACGCTAAAATAATATATGTATTCCTTTATTTATAGCCACTCAAATGCAAAATTAATAGCATCAAATTTTTTGGTTTACTATTTTTAAATCAACAAGTTTTTTAGAAGATTTTTATGGAAGTTTTTCGTAATGAATTCGCAACACCACTGCTTCCCCAGTTGCTTGCCACTGAGAAAACTGTTATGTGTGTGTGTGTGTGTATATATATTAAACAGAGCTGGCACTTGCGGCATATTTTGCGGTACTGCGGTACTGCGGTACTACCGCAAACCGCAAACCGGAACCGCATAACGCAGTACCGCAAAGGATCGCTGAAAGTACCGCAGTACCGCTACCGCATTCAATTTCCGCGTACCGGTTGGTGCCGGTTTGGTAGTTTGGTAGTACCGCAGTACCGCAGTACCGCAAAATATGCCGCAAATGCCCAGCTCTGCTACCAAACTACCAAACCGGTACCAAACCGGTACGCGGAAATTTGAATGCGGTAGCGGTACTGCGGTACTTTCAGCGATCCTTTGCGGTACTGCGTTATGCGGTCCGGTTTGGTAGTTTGGTAGTACCGCAGTACCGCAGTACCGCAAAATATGCCGCAAGTGCCCAGCTCTGAATTATATATATATATATATATATATATAATTCAGAGCTGGGCACTTGCGGCATATTTTGCGGTACTGCGGTACTGCGGTACTACCAAGTACCAACCGGTACCAAACCGGTACGCGGAAATTTGAATGCGGTAGCGGTACTGCGGTACTTTCAGCGATCCTTTGCGGTACTGCGTTATGCGGTCCCGGTTTGGTAGTTTGGTAGTACCGCAGTACCGCAGTACCGCAAAATATGCCGCAAGTGCCCAGCTCTGATATATATATATATATATATATTATATATAATATTATATAATATATCTTTTATCTCGCACATTTATAAGATTTTACTAAAATTGTAATCATTTTCTTTTCCACAAATTGACTTTTGTGTTCCAATATTCTAATTAACATACGTAATACTATCACGTGTTACATTTTTACTTTTAAGCTAATGAAACTTTGGGCAAGCTAATGTATATTTTACATAAAGCCTTAACTATTCAAGATAATAAGACAATTTTGGGAGAGAGAGAGAGAGAGAGAGAGAGAGAGAGAGAGAGAGAGAAATTAAGAGTATGAAAAACAAGAGCTTTAACTCCAACCCCATTTCCTAAATCTACTTTTAAACCTTATTTTTCATTTCACTTCATTTCCAATTCTGGAAATAACGAAACCTTTTACCATCTCCTTGTTTTCATTTCACAATTAAAATACAGGGTGCTCATAAAGTTACGCAATTGAATATGGTGAAATCATTACCATATTTACTTGCGTGACTTTATGAACACCCTGTACTTCATTCATTCGCTTATTTTTCTTTAGCTTATATATATATATATATATATATATATATATATATATATATATCTTATGATGGCTTCCAACGGCGGTTCAGGATCGACCTACGGTTGATCCTTCTGCAACATCCTGCTTCATTTGGAGAATTTGGTAGAGGAGAGAATTAGTTTCCGCTCACCCCTTGCCCTCGTAACCAGCCACGTATAGCTGGTTAGGACTTTACACAAGAACCTGTTCAGCTCGTTCTTGAAATTACTCAGGTTGGTATGCTGGAGGTTCCTCATTTCTTTCGGCTGGACATTGAAAAATTTTGCGCCTTGTATTCTGAGGGGTTTTTCCATCCTCGTTTCACGGCCCCTCTCCTACAGCAGATGGAACAATGAAGAATCTGCCTTTTTTCTCATTTTATTGTGTTTCTATTTCATTTCTAAAGTTTGGACACAACTCTCTATTATTTTCCTTATGTACAGTGTATTATCGTGTACCGTTCACGTATTCTTTTCAGAGGATAGAATTTCAGGGACTGTAGTCGAGACCAGTAGTCTTTACCTTTCGTTTACTCTATCTTAGACGTAAAAATCTTTTGTCTGGCTTCTATGTTTGCAATGTCTCGTCCGGTGTTAGTATCTCTGAGAAAGTGATACAATGAGAAAACGGACATAACTGTATGGGCTTGTGAGTATTGAGCAATACTCAATTATTGGTGGAACTAGACTCTTCCGTAATTTTAGCATGTATTTGCTTTTCTGCTGTGGAAGTTCCTCCACATGATTCCCATTATTTTTCTAGCTGCTTTAATTTCAATGTTATAGTGTTTTCTGAATTCTGTATCTAATGACATTATTACTCCAAGATCACGAACTTTTAGATTTGGTGTTATCTGTTTGGTTTGTATTGTTTTGTAACCTTTATTCTGCAGCTCCTTGTTGTTACCATATCTTATACTGTAAGTTAGAATTTTTCTTCGTTGAACTTCATAGTGTTGTCTTCCGGCTAGCTGACTAACGTTTCAGTGTCGTTTTGTAATTCTTTTATGTCATATTGAAAAATTTATTGAAAAATTATTTATTTTACTTGAGAGAGAGATTATTTAGGTGTAATATTAAGGTTAAGTTTACTTTAAATAGACACAGTAATTATAGAAATAATAATGGCCCATTTAGACACTGTCAACATATCTTTGTGTCATCAGTGAAACACGATAAGGTACTGTCAGTAATATCTGCATCAGTGTCTGCAAACATTATTATAAACAGTAAGGCAGCTAATATTGTACCTTATGGGACAAAGCTGATGGCTTCTGTGGCTGCAGATCTGACTCCATTTACTACCACTCTTTGTGTTCCTATGGTGAGAAAATCAAATATTCTTCGTGCTATTATTCCATGATCACATTTATTGAAGGCTTTAGCAAAATCAGTATACATTACATCCGTGTTTTGACTTCGACACAATGTCCCCAGTATTTTCTCTTGGTGGTCTAACACCTGTGATAAGCATGATCTTCCAGCCCTGAAGTCATGTTGGATCGGAATGAATAAATTCTTTCCTTTTAGGTAATAAGTAATTTTGCTTCTAATTACAAGTTTGAAGGATTCTATAAAGTGGGAGGTAAGATTTACTGGACGATAGTTCTTAGGCAATTTTTTGTTACCACCTTTGAATAAAGTCCTTTAATGGAAGTGTAATTTGTCCTTTGTCGAGTGATTTTTTTCATAGTAAGTATAGGGGATAGGTAATACTCTCTTTGTATTTCTTCAGAAACATAGCACTCCATGTGTCTGTCCCTGGTGCTGAACTTTCTCATATTTGTAAGAGAGCCTTAATTACATCTCCTTCCAGGAATTTTAAATCAATTAACAGGGACATGTGCGAACAACTTGTTCTTGACTGGTTTGCTGCCTCATCTTTTAATGGACCAGTACTCTCTTCACATTGCATTTTTCTTTTTGCAAACGTGTAGAAGTATTTTGGTTATTTTTTGTTTTCGCAAACCTTGTTTTACTCATCGTTTATCTTGTGGAAGAATATTTATTTTAGGTACATATCTATTTCGCATAATTTTCCCTCTAGCTTGAGTCTTATTTTTTTAGTTCTGCATCCGTGGATATTTTTTACAGTTTGTTTCCGTTGTCTCAATAATGTTCTGGTTTTTCTCTTAAGTTTGTTACGTTTTTTATTTTTGTCTCTTCGAAAGATGTTTCAGCAAAGTGGATTTAGTTTCGTTTTCTATTACAGAGAGTACTTCTTCTGGAGTTTTCTCGTGAAGTAGCAATTCCCAATTTACTCTCTTTAAATCTTCATTTACTTACACTTTCTTTGAATTTCCTATTTAAACCCTTTAAATGTTCCTTCTGTCTCTCTCTGGGATACGTTTTTGATTTCTTGGTTGCTAACATTATTTGTACATCGATTAGGTTATGGTCAGAGAAGTTTGTGTGCGCTACCATTTTATTTATTATTATGGCTTTGTTATTTGTCAAAATCCTAAATGTTATCTTTCGAGTCACTTCACAATTTCTTGGTAAGTGCAAAATGTTCCATAATATCTAATAGCATTATTGCCTGGGTTCTATAATCTTTCGTCATATTACCATGGAACATATTAACATATATAACTTTACCATTTTTCTTCCATGTTATAAATGTAAAGTTAAAATCCCCCACAAACTAAAATATTTAGTGCTGGGTTTGCAGTGATTTTTAACATTTTATTGTGTTTTTCATATAAATGCAATTGACTCCTCCTTTTCTAGCAAATCTATTCGCTTTGTACGTATATGAGTCCAGTATTGCTTTTTCAGTGGGTTCGATGCAATTTTAACTGTCTTTTCCGCATTTATGGACGCGTGTTTCCGGTAGGCATATGATATGTGTGCTGGTTTTCAGAGCTAAATTTTGCAGGTCTACTTGGTCAGTGTACACTGTACAGGTTTAATAATTTTGTTCGGTTGTCTTGACTAATGGTCATTTTCTGGTCGATTTTGACGGTTCCTGTTCAATGTTATTCGTTCGGACGTTGAATTGAGAATAATGGGGATACACCAATTAATATATTAGTTGATATATTAGTAGAATTTCCTTCCTCAGCCAACGTTTGATCCATTTCCGTTTCTTTGTCATCTTTCACACACACACACACACACACATATATATATATATATATATATATATATATATATATATATATATATATATATAATAATAGAACGTCCAAAATCTGGAAAATCTGGTAATCGTGCAATATTTTAATGACTAAATTTTAAAATTAGAACATTGAAGATTAGAGTATTTGTCAATAAAAAAAAATGCAAATTTTTTTTTTTTTCAGAAAAGAACCAAAATTAGCTTAATTTGTAAACAAATGAAACAAAACCCACAAAGTTTACGAGGTAAAAAGTATTAAGCTTATAATTAAAAAATAATTATAATAGCAATAATAAAAGCGATAAAGGAAGCATTGTTTTACATTTTAGGTTCTATCTTTATTGTAATTAAGGTATAACGAGTTCATTATGAAGAGAAATTCGCCTTTGATCGTTATACAGCTAAGAGTAATTGGATATGGCCCCAAGGAAGACCTTATGAGTGGTAGGGCTCTTTCAGGACGCATTTCAAGGCCAGTTTAATAACATTTACATACTTGTCCTTGTATCTATGATATTAACGTAGAACCCTTTCTTGTCAATGGTTTAAGGGATGTCCAATTATTGTTTAGAGAGAGAGAGAGAGAGAGAAGAGAGAGAGAGAGAGAGAGAGAGAGAGAGAGAGAGAGATATGTGCATAAGATTTCAGCTCTAACATTACGAAGAAGGAAAAACGAGAACTCTTTTACATCATTCCTGTTATTGCCCCTGACGAAGTGAATCGAACCTAGTTGCTCTTCGAAGTAAAGCGACAAAACTATCTAACCACTAATCACCAGTCTACCACCCTTATACACACGGAAAAAAAACCCTAACGATAAAGACACAAATTCGAATGTAAACTTTGGAGAAAAACATAAAATCACATCTCTATGTAAGGGGAAAAGATTGCATATTGAGAGAGAGGTTAATAATAATGATGAAACCTTATTTCTCGAATGAAAAGCAATTCAGAAATGACTCGTTTGTGACATAAATGTATAGAAATGAGTAAATACTGAAAATGGGTCAAGCGGAGTCTCTGACTTAAAACTTGTGCATGAGTACGTCAGGAATGAAAAATGACCGTTTTTATGTCAACAAAAATAGATAAAGTAAGTAATAAATCGTATTTGGTTCACTTTTAATTAAAGGCTTTAAAAATTCTTTTATCAAAACAATGACAAGACAAAGGTATTTTCTGTAAAGCTTCCTTTCGCGTTCGCGAAAAAATATTTTAAATTACGAAAAAAATTACTTAAATAAGGAATCTGAAATATGTTAAATGTTTCAAAATATTGCAAAAATGTTGCAAAAATGTTGCAACAATGTTAAAAAAATGTGACAAAAACGTTACGGAAAAGGTACAAAGTTGTAAGAGAAAAATGCTACAAAAATATGCTGTTAAACTGCTATATAAATTTAGCAAAAATGTGTATGTTGCAAAAATATAACGGACTTAATAATAAAAACTCTAAAATATGTTAATGTTTCAAAATGCTGCAAAAATGTTGCAACATTCTTACAAATTTTTTACAAAAACGATACGAAAATGAGAAAATGTAGCAAAAATGTTACAAAAATTTCACAAAACTTTAATAGAAGTGTTACAGAAATGTTATAAAACTATACTGCTAAACTACTACCGAAATGTTGCAAAATTGTTGCAAAATGTTGCAAAAATTTAAAGAACTTGTTACAAAATGTTACAGAAATTTAGTAGCAATGCTAGAAAAACAAACAAACAGAAATATTTAAATAATTTATGTAATTTGAAAGGATGGGCTTACACAGCGCTCAGGCCAGACCAATGCGGCCCATTCCGCTAGCTCCTATATTATTATTACTAGCATCATTGGGAATCGAACCCCGACTTCAGTGTCTTCATTTCGCTTATAGGGAAAAGGTGTTAAACACTGGCTGAAAGAAGTGCTGGTCATTACACATGCTTTCTATTTCATCTTCTCAAAATTTAAACTGCAAAATTAGCTTTTCCATGTAACTCTGACAAAAGAATGATGCTCTCAACTTATTTCAGGAACCAAGAAAATTCATCATACATATATATATATTAGGGTGGTCCAAAATTATACAGTAAATTTTAAAAGTATCTGAATCTTAAGTCTTACCTTCAGAAATTGTTACCTATATTACAAAATCGTTACTGACCAAAACTTATCAAAATTAATAAATATTTAGTGGTGCCACACTCGACTTTAAATTTCTTAATTTTCTTGTTTCAAAATTCTTTGAATTCATATTAAAACATTTCTTTAGTTTATCGCAGTCCCCCTCCATATTCAACTATAATGGAGTATTAACCACTCAGAGGTGGGGGTCTCATGGGTGCCCATCTCCCACTCATTGTTGCTGCGTTCGCAGTTCCTGCTTCAAGTTTGATTTTTTTACATTAGGAAATTGCAGGTGATGTTGCTCCACTACTTGCAGGAGAAACTGCTTTTGACTTTCATTCTTAGTTAGATTGCATTGAAATTTTTTATTAATGCTATTCTTCTTTCGGAGTTATCATTTGTTACCATCATTGACTTGACATGCTCAAGGGCCATTTGATAATCTTGTCTGTTCTTCCAGTTTGTTGGACCATTCTCAAGAAAAGCTACTGGGAGTCCGAGCTTAGTGAAAAATAGTCGAGACGAGCTAGTAACAAAGCTGGCTACTGTCTTGTTTTGAATATCGTTGGCAGAAAGATTCAAATTTATTCGTTTGGGCGGATGTTTAGATCCCCTTATGTCGAGTGCCTTTACCATGTCTCTTTTAACATCAATGGAAATATCTTCATCAAGAATGAAAGTGAAATAAGAAATTCACTTAGGTACCAAAGATGGCGAGAAAGTGCTTGAGATGCTGCAGAAGCAATGCTTTTGTCTTCGTATACTAGCAGCAGTTTTAGTAGCGAAAGATCATTGGCAGGGGCAGAAGCAGCGATAGGTGCAGAAAACCATGCAGGAACATAGTGTCTAATGGCAAATTGTGCAAAATGTTTTATTTCACTTTGTTCCTTTAGAGTCATTTTAAACTGTGAGCAGAAAAGATTCATTTTTATTGCATAGATTATGCGAGACATCCACCTGGCACGATGCAAAGCACCTGGCTTTAGAAATTTGACTCTACGTGGTGGTACATCTCCTAGATAGATGATTGTAAGTTCCAGGACCTCTCTATAATCATCTCGGATTTGTGTGGAGGTTAGATGTTTCTTACAAATAACAAGCAGTTCATCACGTCCTGGAGTCTTAGGAAAGGTTTCAAAATTTTCTTTATTGATGGAGTTCCAGACAGATTTAAAGCGTTTGAATATCGGAATATCAGGTCCGCTACTAGCGGAACAAAGACACACCTCAAAAACATTGGATGCAATAAGTTCAATTATATAGTGCCTGCATGCAATATTTAGTAAGTCTTCTCCAAGCTTTTGTTCTATTTGTGCAGTAGCTCCCTTTTTAGGACCCGTTTTCGTGGCAGTTGTGTCAAAGCACATACCTTTAATGCGATCAATTAAGTTCCAGTCCTTTAAACATCCGACAACAGCTGTTGCAATGTCTACTGTGCCAGACTCGAGTTTGAGTACTGCAAGCAACTTTGATTTGCCTCCTCCTGACACCAACACTGCTAATCTTTCAACATTTTCATTTCCAGTTAAATCGATTAGCATTTTTCCATCCCAATGCACCATTAAAGAACATTCAGGATTAAAGGATTCTTTTAAATCTTTTGCGATTTTCTCACGTACATCCATTCTCTTTCGACGAACTGTACTTCTGCTTATGGACAATTTATCAGATCATGATCTAATGCAGAGGCAGCAGCTGATAGCACATATACAGCCTGTCTATCAGAAATATTCGATTTATCAGTGCAACTGCAACGTCTCGTGTTACAAGTTCCTTCTTACTTGGTTTGCTAGGAACCTTCTTGCCCACATTATTTTTTGACGCCGTGTTAGTTTTACACATTGTTTCATCTTCACTACTCATGCTCATTGTTTCATCTTCACTACTCATGCTACTTGATGAAGTCAATTTGGCAGACTTTGTTTTTCCTCCTTTCTCTTAGTTTCCCTACGTGCTAACCGTTCTTTAGCTGACTCTCTCTTCCTTTTACGAACCTCTTTCTCTGATAATGCTTTGTCAACGTTAGCCATATATCCTTTTCTTCCCTTCTGTTTTTGAGCTTGGAGGAATTCTCTCTTCTTTAATCTTGATCATTTCGTGCGCTTTTGGTGAGCAATATCAAAGAGATCGTTTAAACGGTCCTGAAACAATCTCTCTTTCTCATGCTGAGTTTCGGAGCATGGAATTTTAATTTTTGGAGCGTTCTATATTCTGTATATACTTTTTCAATCATTGGTATAACATTATAATCAGCTCTTGTTGGAATTCTAGCTTGTTCCCAAAATTCAACTACCTCTATGTAAACTGCTTTAGAAGCTTCTCTTAGAGTTTTCTTTTCCTTAAGTAAATAAAAAAGACGACGGAGCATTTCACCTTTGGAAGGAAGTTTTCTCCCGCATATCATTTCAATTGGTTGTCCAATGAGCCATATTTCGGTATTTCTGCGGGTTTTCATTGAGGAACTTGCCATTTCTAATATGATTATTCACTATTGCAACACTGCAAACGAACTGCAATACACTGCAAACAATACACTGCAAATGATTGCAAACAAATCACTGCAAACGACTGCAAACAATACACTGCAAACAACAGCTTGGCAAAAGACTGAGGCTTGTGAATAAAAAATACGATTGTTATAGGAACGCCCTTTCAACACGTTTACGCAAGTTGAGCACTTAATGAGAAAAGTGACGAAATCTATTTCATGGAAAAACGTGAATACAAGTATCAACAGAACAGATGCGATTCTTGCCTCAGTGTGTTCAGTACCGCTCATACAAGATGTGCTTCGGAATATTTAACCACAATAAGCATACAAAAATCTATATTATGCAAAAAAATATTATATCGAAATATTTTCGTAAAGACACAATAAATCTATATTATGGGGAAGAAGCAAAAAGGTTTTTAAAAACATCTAAATTCAAATGCGATGTGGCACCACTTAGAATTTTTGATCTTATTAAAATTTTATATGTAGAGTTTTTTCAACATAGGTAACAATTTTAAGGGGTAATACCTACGAATTTTCAACATTTATTTTTTTGGACCACCCTAATATATATATATATATATATATATATATATATATATATATATATATATATATATATATATATATATATAAATATATATAATATATATATATAGGTGTTCTCTTCATCGTTGTTTGTATGCAAATTCATCTCGTTTATTCAGTGAATAACTTTTGCGGTTTTATCCTATTTGATTCTCCGTATTTTTTTTTCATTTTCTTTGATTTTACATTCGAGTCTCCTTTTTACTTGCAACATAAACACCATTTTCCACTCCACTTTCGCGCAGTCTTCTCTCTCTCTCTCTCTCTCTCTCTCTCTCTCTCTCTCTCTCTCTCTCTCTCTCTCTCTCTCTCTCTCACACACACACACACACTTCATTTAACTTAAAATTCTCCTATATCTACCATTTCCCCTTTTCAAAGTTAGTTTCCTCTCTCTTCCCTTTTCGACTTTCCCCTTTATTTCAGTTGTTATTTTTTTTTCATTTAGTGGAACGGTCGCTTGAAGCACCTTCAGAACCTCCGTTTCAACCGCTTTGCATGCAGAACCCTCCTTGGCTCACGCTCCGCGCGAAACAAACCGCCATCTTCCGTCAGCACATCTCAAAGTAAAGTCAATTTTGCTCTCTTTAACTTCACAATTCTTCCGCTGTATTATTCATGGTGAGGACGTTAAGTGGAGGGCGAGCGAAGAGGACGCGATTCGAGTCTAGTCTCTCGCCCTTACGCAGTTATCTCCGCTTTCTTCTTAATCCGCTAAAGTATACAAGTGTACAGCGCTTGCTTGCGATACATACACAATGTATACACGCGCACTTACACCCCCCCTACACACACACACACATACACGTCACTGTTTTTTTCCGAGAGTTAAGAAGATTTTAATAGCTAAAACAACCTTACTAAAAATCCAGGTAACGAAACTATTTTTTAATATCAACAAAAAATGAATTCTAGAAACTTACTCTTGCGTTGACCAAATATATTTTTTTTTAGTATTTCGTAATTAATGACTCTTTAACGTTATTTTTAAGTTAACCAAATTTACTCTCTTTTATTTTTTTTAACTAGAATTAACCAGTTTTCGATATCACAAAATCCTTTATAAAAAAGGAGAAAAATATTTTTAAATATTCAAGTATTGATTTCGCCATACTCGGTTTAGTGCAGTACTGGCATCAATCCTTTTTTAGGGGCATAACAACTTGGGGGAAATAAGTAATGGGAGCATATTTAACGTCGGACAACTTATTTATGTTTACAAAGGCTTACGAGGAGATACCATAAGAACTTTGAAAAAGCGAAAACGAGAGACGAGAAAGAAGAAGAAAAAGAAGAAGGGATCAGAGGCGAGAAAGTGGAGAAAAAAATAGGGGCATAACAAGAGAGAAAAGATACCCTGGCGCAATCAGTACTACTCGAACATGTTCGTATAGATAAAAGCAAGTTACCTATTGGAAAAAATCTTTAGATTGTTTTATTGTTTTTAAATTGCGTTGCCGATTGTGAATTTTTCGCTTGTGTATTTAACTAATTTATTTGGTAAATTCTGTCGATTTCTCTCTTGTCCTTGAAAATGTGAATATATCACGAAAGCGCTTGGAATTCGTGTTTCTTTTTTCCTTTTTCCCTGTGGTTATTTGCTTATTAATAAGATCACGTGTTATTTTGTGATTTTACTGCATATATATATATATATATATATATATATATATATATATATATATATATATATATATATATATATATATATTTAAAATAAACGTCGGAAGCAAAGCCAAAGCGATATTGCAATTTTGAAAATTGAGGTTCCATTGAGAGCAGTAGACCCCCTTTTGTCGTGTAATTCATACATTTCTTATACTGTATTTAGAAAAAAAAACCTCCATTTCACAATATATTTCATTCAAGTGGTGAAAGTGGATACAGAGCGTAGGAGTATTTTTATTTATTAAAACTTTGAAATTTGCTTTATGAAAACTAAAAAAAAACAAAACTTGTTTCCGTTTTTCAACCTCAAACTTGGAAAAGCCAAAAAAAAAAAAAACTTATACAGAAAACAATTATCTTGAAGCCAGTAAATGGCAAGGAAAAACTGTACTATGAAAAAGCATTTTCTTTATCAGTGATAGGTTTGTCTATCCATATATCTATCTATCTATCTTACAAGCATACTTCCTCGACACTGAGGGTTATGTTGTGGCTACGACGCAACACTATTAGATTAGCGAGATTAAGCGACGTTGAATCTGTTCAGATGTTGTATAGGTGACCATCCTTTCGTTCAGATTGTGTAACGAGCCATAGGTGGTACGGATCCGATTAAAGATGTAGGTCTCTTCCGTCACACCACCGTTACGATGGAGATTGAATAACTTCAGACATTGTTATCTGTATCCATCAGTGTCACATAACGCTACAAGGAACCTGGAACTGCTCCATACAGTTCTCAGGTACCCTACTGTAGTATGTCAAAATAGTGCAGTGTGTGAAAAGTAGATCTAGTGAATTATAGCATGAAATCTAGTGTATGGCAAAACTGATATTGGCATGACACGAAGTAAACCAATTTCCTTTCATTCTACCATAAGATTGGGCATTGCAATACTCAGTTTAGAAATGTTAACTTTACGTTATTGAGCAGTTGAGCTTGTGAGTCTGCGGGTCTGCCAGTAACTTCAGCTTGGATGAGTGTAGAGAACACAGGGAGCCCACCCGCAGAAAGTGAGAAATTGCCAGAGAGGAGGAACTCTAGTAGACCACTGGGAAAGATTGCAAACTGGCACAAGTATAAAGTTTAAGTGGTAAGGGTAGTGGAGGCCTCTCAGGTGTGTCCGCAAGTAGAACAATTTACCTTAGAAGCTAGTTTCTTGATAAAGCGCATAGTTTATTTGGAGACTAAGCCCAAGGGCAATGATGTGCAGAAGTGTGAAGTTAGGCATGATGCATTAGTCAATTAGTGTGGTATTCTAAGAAATTAATCTCAACTGTGTTGTAGATGTATTGTAAAGTACAGTAATGGGTTCAAGAGTATCTAGTATGGTACTTTGATACAGAAGGCTAATCAGTTATACTGTAGTTCTCATATTTATTCCACTGGTCTTTTTTTATATAGAGAGGACGGGCCAAGGGCGAGTGCCGCAAAAATGCCTCTTCATAAAAGAAGGAGAAAGATGAAATCAAGGTCTTCAAGGATCAACGATGCCATATTTTTGTTTTTAAGAAATTTTGAAAAGTTTGTGTAATGTGTAAGATGCATGTATGTGTAGTGAGGGATAGAAGAAGAAACGTGTGTTTGAGAACACACTGGACTGCTCACAGGGTAAATGAGACACTAAAAAAGATTAGCTAAGGAGGACAGTGACAGGAGAAAAGGGACATTAGGTAGGAGACATTAGGTCTGCATAAATTACTCATGAAATTGTGAACAAACTCTGAATATTCGGCTCTAGTTACTAAAATGTAGACGCCAATCACTAAAAAGTTCCTCCATTGTAACAAATGATCCCATTCTAGGCTAACTGATTGAGAATTGAATTTCAGCGTGTTGTGTACGATCAAGTGCAACAGGAAGTCATTCCTCAATACAAACATAAATAATGTCATAATTAGTGTCATAACTAATGTCATAATTAGTGAACTTGCAGAATATTTGAAGCTTGTAAATGTTAAAGTTATTTTGTCATATAAAGTTAATGTCTTTAAACTGGGGGTCTTATTAGCCTTGGGGTGGGGTAGTATTGAGACGTCGCATAAGCTTTATGGGATTACACTTTTAACTGATTTAGAGCAACGTACACTAGTTACAAATTTGTGACACCTACGAAAGCTTTACGTTACAACAGTTACCGTAATCGATTCCTGCACTTGATTTAATAGAGAGAGAGAGAGAGAGAGAGAGAGAGAGAGAGAGAGAGAGAGAGAGAGAGAGAGAGAATTCTTACGTATTTATTCTTGGAAATAAATTATCTATCTTGATATTAAATCTAATAGATAAAACTAGATTAAGGCATTCCGTCACGTGTGAGACAATTATATATAGGCCCTATACGTTATTTATACGTAGATCATACGCAAAGATTGTGACGCGAAAGTTTACCTCTGACATTCGCACCCAAATTTATCCCAGAAGATTCATTGCGACAAATATTCATCGTTTGTATATATATATATATATATATATATATATATATATATATATATGGTTGAACCACAGAGGTATTCCAAGTGAATTGTTCTTTTACGCAGATACAACTTTAGTTATACTCTAATAAATATAAGCGTTTAGCTTTCGGTACAACGCTGAGGCAGAGCGTTACGCTGTACGAGTATGTGTGACCCTTTCCATTTTCTTGTGGTTTACTTAATAATATGGATTTCTGCACACTGATTTCGACTATCGATGCCGAAGAAGCTTTGTTTCATGGGTCATCCGAGCTGGCTGCTTCCTATATACGAATATGCTTCTCTTCGAAAGTGACCACTGTCGTATGAAGATTGAAGACAAAGAATTCTCAGCCTCGGCGGTTATAAGAGACCTTGTAGAAACATACGCACACACAAACATACACACACACACACACACACACACACACACACACATATACACACACACACACATAGTGTACATACATACGTTGGCGGATCAAGAGGGGGGCTAAGGGGGCTGTAGCCCTCCCATAAAATTACCAAGAAAGATGGAGGGAGGGAGAGATCCAGGTGACCCACATAGTCAGTTGTTACCTATGTACCAATATGCCTAGCTATGGACTATCCGAAAGAACATTTCAGTGGCACTTTGATGCTCTCGTGCTGAAACTCACACAGGTGAATTTGCACGCCATTCACATTGGGTTGCAAAGAAATTGCCGTAAAGTCACTCCATGCTAGTTGAACGGACAGAGGGCAGATTAGGCTGCCTCTGTAAACACTCTCTAACTGATAACCAGTGTTTATTTTATAAATTTACCACGTTTGACCCTGACTACTCGCCGGACACTCCAATCGTGGCTGTGAATCACTGCGACGTTAGGTTGTTTCCAAATGTCTCGACGCTACTGCAGCTAGTTTGCATCATTCCAGTGACAACATGCGAGGCTGAACGCAGCTTCTCAGCCTTCGCCGTTTGAAGACGTTCCTCAGAACGACCATGGCGGATAGTCACTTGAATGGACAGGCGCTCGTAACATCAAGATCGACCTTGAGAGGGCGGTAAACATTTTTGCAAAGCAGCAGCACAAGCGATTCTCCCTTGTGTAATCTGTACCTTTTCACCTTTCCTCACCAGTTTATACAATATGTTTGTTATTCAGTAAGTCAGAGATATTCCAGCCGTCCTCACTTGTGCCTCTGTCTGTCTCATACTGATACCCTGTAGTTCAAACATACACGGTTCATGCCTGTCGTCCCTTGTTTTGTTGTAGGCGCTATACAGATTTCGATGTGACCCTTTCCTTCAAAATGTACACAGACTCACATTTTAAGTCCTGTCCTCTCTATAGTCGAGAGGGGCGTTGCTTTACGATTTCGATGTGGTTGGTAAGGGTAGCCTTCAATTTTATTTGCCAAGTGACCGATTTGTGATAATACGCCGAAGTTTCAAATGAGGCCCAAAAATGATCTCGAAACGCGTTTCGGAGGGGAATTTTTAAAAATTTTCTAGGGAGGTTCCCCACACCCCACACAAAGAGCTTCGCGACTGCGGCGTTCGCGCGTACAGTAGCTGGTTTTGCCCTCCACCGCGTTTCCCTTTTTGCTGCCTTAGCCCCTCCTCCTAACGAAAATCTGGATCCGCTCATGCATACATATACGGTACGGGAAATCCCTTTTCTCCTAAAATATAAAGATGATAAATGTTAAACATAAGGCGAAAGGCCTTCCCTCAAAAACATGAATCAAAAATTAAAATTTAATTCCGATGTGATTCTGAAACTGAAAATACTTTTCAGAAGAAGAAGAAGAAGAAGAAGAAGAAGCAGAAGAAGAAGAAGAAGAAGGAGATTCTCTTAAAGCAAACCATCATCTTTCCAAGCTCTTAAATTACGCGAAGAATATTTTGAAATGAAAACGCAAATGTTTTAAAACTCGATAATTGGCAGAAAGGGAAACAAGAGCAAACAAAAGCATTCTTTATACTAAGATTAAAAACGGCTGTAATTGGAATGCACACAAAAAGAACACGTAATGATGGCTTTCATTTGATCCTCCTTTAATAGAAAATTTTATTCCGATTTTGAACTTTTTTACTTTCCACTCGGGATGAAATTTCTCTTTAAATAAAACACCGATCAAACTACATTGTTAGTGTTTATACAAGTAAACGCACGTACAATATACGTCCTACGCTATTCCGTTTTAAAAAAATCTTTGAAAAGTGAGTGAAAAAAAGTTGTAACAGAAATGTGTGATGGACGAACACGGTCCGATGATCAAATGCAGCTTTGTTGGATTTTACTTTCCTGAAATGAATACGTAACATTTTTAAACACATACACACACACACACACATATATATATATATATATATATATATATGGAACGAAACGTGCACCACCACTGGAAAACGAATCGGAACTACATAAATGGAAAAACGAAAGCGAAAAAATAAAAATATCCTCGCCAACGTTCAGAAACTTAAACCAAACCATTCCATGGACAAAGTCACATACTTGAAAGGACTCATGCAAGAAACCAGAGCAGACTTTGCATGCCTCACGTAAACCCATATAAAGGACTGCCAGGCGAACTGTGAAAACTGTGAGTTTTGTGTTGACAAAAAAAATATATATTGACAACTATAACATACTCCGAGCCGACGGAACAGTAAGGCGTAAAGGAGGATGTGGTATTTATATACGCGATAAACATATGGCAGAAAAGACAATAAGTACTCAAACAACTACGTAGAATGTGTAGCAGCAAAAGTCGAAAAAATAAATATGGTACTAATTGTAATATACTGTATACATAGAACCCTAAACACACCAACTTCAAAATTCTCAGATTCCATTACAGAGGTCAGAAACTGAGTACAAGATCTGCACTCTCCAACCCCAAATATTTTTCTCTGTGGTGATTTTAATTTTCCATTTATGAAATATAAAAGGATAGGAAAAAATATATGTACACACCAAGACAAAGGGGTACACGGGAAGACCAGGAGCAGGCAAAAATGCTCCTAGCTGTAGCCAATGAATTTATGTTAACACAAGAAATAACAGAAAATACAAGCAAAAACAACTGCCTAGATTTGGTATTCACAAACGACAGCAACCTAATTGATAACAGAATTATCTCCAACTATAAGCATAATCCATACAGGGGCGGACAAGACTCCTGTACAGAGACAGCAACTGAGTGGGGATGAAGAAACTGCGAAGCCGGTACAGCACACCTAACCTCTTAGAAGCTGTTTTGAAAAGCGAGTACATGTGATCTTCCCAGGAAAGATCAAGAGAAAAGGAAACGCCAAGAATGTTAAGAGAAGAAGAAGGCTTGATTTGTGTATTGTTGAAGGTAAGGAGATAGTCGTGTGGAAGATTGTGACGAGTAGACAGATGGAAGAACTAAGTTTTTGAGGCATTGAAATCCACAAGGTTTTCTCTGCCCCAATCAGAGATGGCAGAAAGATCATAAGTCAGGTACTCATAGCCGTACTACGCGAATCATGGAATGACTGTTGAGAGGGACGCTTTGGGAAGCGGGTGGAGAAGTGAAGAGTGGAATCATTTGATGATCTAACAGAGTTATCTGAAATATTAAGAACTTAGTATGAATCATCGTTCAGTATCCCAAAAATTGATAAACTGATATGTGATATAAACACGTTCTTTGAAGAAGAACTACAAGAGGAAAGTATAACGGACTTCGACTTTACAGCAGATATTACACAAGCTGTAGGGAAACTAAAAGCACACTCGGCTGCAGGACCGGACAAATGGAATGCCACACTGAACAAAAACTGCAAGGATGCAATCGCTAAGCCCCTATATTGGTTATGGAGACGATCACTAGACACGGGAGAAATACCGAGCATCCTGAAGAGAGCGAACATAGTTCCAATATATAGAGGAAGGGATCGATCCGAGGCCAAAAACTATAGGCCCGTGTCACTTACATCTCATCTCACTAAAATATTCGAAAGAATAGTTAGAAAATCTATGGCTTTTTGGAAACTCAGAAAAAATTAATGATAACCAACATGGGTTTCGTTCAGGCAGATCATGCCTATCACAACTAATGGAACACTACAACAACAATATTGATGCACTGGAAAGTAATGAAAACTATGATGTAATATACACAGACTTTACAAAGGCGTTCGACAAGTGTGACCATGAAATCATAGCACATAACCTGAAATATATGGGAATAACAGGAAAAATAGGGAAATGGATATATAATTTCCTTAGTGAGCGGCAGCAAGTCGTTACAGTTCAAGGAATATCTTCATCAGAATCAAAAGTCCTTAGCTCAGTACCACAAGGAACAGTATTAACTCCATTACTCTTGATAATCATGCTAACTTACATAGTATAGGTGAGGACGTTACCAGTGACAGCAAGTAACATCGTTTGCCGAGGACACAAAAATTAGTAGAAAAAGAAGAAACCTAGAGGATATAGGATCCCTACAAACAGACATGAACAGAATCTACAGTTGGTCGGAAGGCACCAATATGAAATTTAACACCGAGAAAATGTCAACTGTTAAGGTACGAAAGAAGGGAGGACCTAAAATTCATGGAATACTATATCCCAAATGGACAGGAAATTCAGAGAAATTCTAAAGCAAAGGATTTAGGTGTTGTAAGGACTGATGATGCGAAATTTGAAACACGAAATAAGATAACAATAAACAGAGCAAAAAGAATAACTGGACAGATACTGAGAACCTTTAAAAGAAGGGATAGGAATATAATGATTCCTCTACTGAAAACACTGATCGTACCCAAGTTAGAATACTGCTCGGTCCTAACATCTCCATATAAAAAAGAAGACATTAATCAGCTAGAAGGTATTCAGAGAAGCTTCACAGCCAAAATCAATGGATGCAAAGAACTAAATTACTGGGAAAGGTTACGTGGATTAAACTTATATTCACTGAAAAGAAGAGAGAGAGGTACACCATTATTTACACTTGGAAAATAATAGAGAAACTAGCCCCTAATCTTACTCTGAACCCTATAACCCTCGAAACAACGGTGGAAAGTAGAAAAGGAAGAATGTGTTGTGTTCCCAAATTAAAGGCTAGACAGGGGACATCCTCAACCCTGAAAGAAAATAGTTTTGTTGTGAGAGGACCAAGACTGTTTAACCAACTGCCCAAGAAACTAAGAAACACGAGTAGTGTTGCGGTGGATATCTTCAAAAGAGGATTAGACGCCTGGCTCAGAACAATCCCAGATGAGCGGGGCGTACCTGGTTAATGGTTATGTGAGGTGGAGAGCAAAAAAAACCAACTCTCTACTTCACCAGGCCAACTCGGGAGGTGGGGCGATAAGCGTGATCTTCGTGAAGTGAGGAATCATCGCACGGAACAGTTGAAAGGTTGAAAGGTATATAACCTCATTCCTCGTTGAACCTCGTTGATGTTCCGTGTGTTGGTCTCTCTTCACACGAAGGTCAAACTGGTGACCCCGCCTCTAGGTCTGGTTTGTTGTAGGAGCGAGTTGCTATCTTGCGTTCTCCACCACACATAGCCAGGTACACCCGGCTCATCTGGTATCGTCCTGAGCCAGGCATCTACTCTTCTCTTGAAAACTTCAACTTTGGCCCCTGTAACGTTTCTGAGGTCTTTTGGAAGCTGGTTAAAAAGTCTTGGCCCCTGACAACCAAGCTATTTTCCTTCAGTGTTGAGGAGGTCCCTTGTCGGGTCTTTAATTTCGGAATACTACACATTCTGCCTTTCCTATTTTCCAGCGTTGTTTGAATGGTAATTGGGTTTAGTTTGAGGTTTGGTACCAGTTTTTCGAGCATTTTCCATAAGTAGATTATGGTGTACATCTCTCTTCTTCTTTCCAGAGAGTACAGATTTAGTTTACGTAGTCTTTCCCAGTAGTTGAGTTCTTTGCAGCCATCAATCTTGGCTGTGAAATGCCTCTGCGTTTCTTCTAGTTTATTAATTTCTTCCTTTTTATATGGGGACGTCAAAACTGAGCAGTATTCAAGTTTTGGTATGATCAGTGTTCTCAGCAGGGTAATCATTACTGTCTTGTCCCTCCTTTTGAACGTTCTTGGTACCCGCGACTCTTTTTGCTTTGTTTATTGCTATCTGATTTTGTGTCTCGAATTTGGCATCATCGGTCATTATTACCTCTAAGTCGACCGCTTTCGTGCTTCTCTGAATTTCCTGTCTCTCTGGAGCATAATATGCAGTCTGTTTAAGTTCCTCATTTCTACTATATCTCAAGAGCTGAAATTTCTCGGTGTTAAATGTAATATTGTCATATTTTGCTCGTGTCCCTCTGCAAGGCCTCCACTTCATTTGCATCGCTGATTATTCTGCTGATCTTTGTATCGTCCGCAAAGGATGTTACTATACTGTTGCTGTTTACTGCACTCTCTATGTCTGTTAGCATGATATGAACAGGAGTGGGGCCAGTACTGTACCTTGTGGTACTGAGCTGCGTACTTCTGATTCTGATGATGATACACCTTGAATTTTGACGACCTGTAGTCGTTCTCTGAGAAAGTTGTAGATCCATTTTCCCATTTTGCCTGTTATTCCTATGTTTCATTTTATGTGCTATTATACCGTGATCACATTTGTCGAAAGCCTTAGCAAAATTCGTGTATATGACATCGTAGTTTTCACTGCATTCAAGTGCATCTAGGATATTGTTATAATGCTCTTAAGTTGTGATAGGCATGATCTTCCTGATCGGAATCCGTGCTGATTTTCGTTGAATCTTTCCAGTGTCTCCAAGAAGTCATAGATTTTCTCTCTGACTATTCTTTCAAATATTTTTGTGAGGTGGGACGTCAAAGACACTGGTCTATAGTTCTTTGCTTGAGATCTATCCCCTCCTTTTATATATAGGGACAATGTTTGCTCTTTTCAAGATGCTCGGTATTTCCCCAGTGTCTAGGGATCTTCTCCATATCCAGTATAAAGGTGTACCTACTTCATTTTTACAGTTTTTAATTAATAGTGGGTTCCATTTGTTCGGACCTGCAGCTGAATGTGATTTCATTTGTACTATAGCTGTCCCTACATCTTCTGGGATAAAATCAAAGTCTGTTATACATTCTCCTTGCAATTTCTCTTCGAAGAATGCATCTATGTCAGGTATCGCTTTGTCACTTTTCGGGGCACTAAAGACCGATTCATACTGGGTTCTCAATGTTTCAGATATTTCTTTTAGATCGTCTGTTAGTTCATTATTTCCTTTCCTTAAGTGCCCGATTGTAGCGCGCGTTTTCGTTTTCCTTTTCGCATAGCTGTAGAAGTATTTTGGATTTTCTTTTATTGCTTCTACCGCAATAATATATATATATATATATGTGTGTGTGTGTGTGTGTACAGATGCAACTAAGCATAAGTGACGTAGAGTATGTGATAATTCACAGATGTAGTGGGGTAATGTTTTTTGTGAGGTAACACTTTTGGTACTTCGGAACATTAAAAAAATGTATATAAAAATTATGCCAACATTTTTGTTGTCGAAGGGAAAAAAGATAGGTTAGGTTACACTAAGTTAGGTCAGTTGAAGTTAGCTTAGATTAGGCTAGATTAGAGAGTACCTCACTATTCTTGGACTTAATAGAAAAACCGCTTCGACCCCGCAGTTGAGTCTGGAACACTTATTACACCCTCCTCGGTTCGATGGCACGAAGATTGTTAGGTTAAATTAGGTTAGGTTAAATAGTTTTTAATATATACCTCGTTAACCTCGTTAGGGTCCCGTGCGTCGGTCTCTCTTCACACGAAGGTCAAGCTGGTGGTCCCGCCTCTAGGTCTGGCTTGGTGGAGGAGCGAGTTGCTCTCTTGCGCTCTCGACCGTACATAGCCAGGTACACCCGGCTCATTTGGTACCGTCCTGAGCCAGGCATCTACTCTTCTCTTGAAGACTTCAACTTTAACCCCTTTGACCCTGACAACCAAGCTATTTTCCTACAGAGTTGAAGAAGTCCCTTGTCGGGCCTTTAATTTGGGAATACTACACATTCTGCCTTTCCTATTTTCAAGCGTTGTTTGGATGGTAATTGGGTTTAGTTTTAGGTTTGGTACCAGTTTTTCGATAATTTTCCATATGTAACTATGGTATACCTCTCTCTTCTTCTTTCCAGGGAGTACAGATTTAGTATGCGTAGTCTTTCCCAGTAGTTGAGTTCTTTGCAACCATCAATCTTGGCTGTGAAATGTCTCTGCGTTTCTTCTAGTTTTTTAATTTCTTCCTTTAATATGAGGACGTCAAAACTGAGTCGTATTCAAATTTTGGTATGATCAATGCTCTCTTGTCCCTCCTTTCGAACGTTCTTACTACCTGTCCCGCGACTCTTTTTGCTTTGTTTATTGCTCTCTGATTTTGTGTCTCGAATTTGGTATCATCGGTGATTATTACTCCCAAGTCGACCGCTTTCGTGTTTCTCTAAATTTCTTGTCTATCTGGAGCATAATATGCAGTCTGTGTAAGTTCTTCATTTCTACCATATCTCAAGAGCTGAAATTTCTCGGTGTTAAATGTCATATTTTTCTTCTGACCATTTGTCATTTGTATATTTTGTTCGTGTCCCTCTGCAAGGCCTCCACTTCATTTGCATCGCTGATTTTTCTGCCGATCTTTGTATCTTTGTATATTTTAAAAAGTCATCACGTTGCTTATCCTGAGGATGTCATTAGACGAATGCGCTTGAGCACCATTCTTTGTTTCCTTTTTCCTTCGTGTTTATTTTCATCATATATATACATATATATATATATATATACTTATATATATATATAGTGGCGGTGTCATAAGTATTCGTACAGAGAAATATTTCAGTTATATTCGTCCTTATCTTTTGAACCATGCATAGGATAGTTATGAAAAGTTTACTGTTCGTTTGAAAAAATGTAACAAATAAGAAAATTAGTTGAACTCCAATATTTAATGTACAGTAAAACATCAAAGAATTTGAGGACAATAAAAAGTTAAAATGCAAAATTTTTTCGTGCATTTATTTACAAAATTATTTAATACTTTGCGTGTCCACCTTTGGCTTGAAGAATTTAAAATTTTTATCAGTAGTTGGCTGTTTACTGATTAGAGACTGTTGGTAATTCTGAATTCTAGAATTTTCTCTGTGAATCTTCATAGAAGACGGATGACTGTACCAGCCATTAGTAAATAATGGACCGTCGTGGTAAATACGAGAGCTGTCTACATATTTTAAAAGATCTGTTATTGCAGCACACGACTCTGGAAATAGTTATAGGAAGATAGGAAAAGAACTTCGAATTCCATTTACGACGGTTGTTGCAGTTATAAAGAAATGAAAAGGTTTGGGAACAATCAAAACTCTACCAAGGTGTAAACGACCGTGCAAGATTTCAGAATGTACAGTACAGCTGGAAGAATTGAAAATATGGCTGTTGCGAATCCACCAGTGACTGTAAGTGATATTTTCCAAACATTAAGACTGTGTAAGATCGATGTCCATCCCTTTACTGTACGTCATACATTGAAAAAGAATGGTCTGCGAGGAACGGTTGCACGAAAGAAACCTCTGCGTGGAACTGTTGCACGAAAGAAACCTCTGCGTGGAATGGTTGCACGAAAGAAACCTCTGCGTGGAATGGTTGCACGAAAGAAGCTTCTGCAACGAAAAGCGCACAAAGAAGCTCTTTTAAAGTACGCCAAGAATTTTCAAAATGATGGATTTGCATTCTGGAAGAAAGTTCTCCGGAGAGACGAGGCCAAAATTGGATTATTCGGAAACAACGAGCAACGGTATGTTTGGGGAAAATCAAATACTGCATTCGAGAAAAAGAACATCCTTCCTACGGTTAAACATGGTGGTGGTGGTGGTGGTAGTTTGCTTCTTTGAGGAGTGGGGTGAAAAAATGAAAAGTGCCAGGATCAAAATTGAGGGGGTCTACATAGTTGTCTTTTGTTCAGGATTAAACTTTAAAACCAATTTTGGGTGGTTGCATACAAAACTGTAACTGCTACTGGCCAATTTATACAAATCGTATGTGCGCGCGACCAAAATTTGAACCCAGTGACCTATCTCGGGTTCTGGACACGATAGAAAGAATTTAAAAACTGTTTATGATGTATTTTTTACCTCTGAAGCAGATTAAAACATTTGCAGAGAGCTGTAGGGTAAATAATGCATCAAACATCCATATTTCGTCATTTTTGCTTAAAAAATACAATTTTTCGGCCCTGTTTCTCCAACTATTTTGTTTTTTATTTGAAATTATATTTTATATTTTTCTTTTCAGGTTGAATTTATAGAATTGATAAATACATGTATTTTGATATCCTTATTGCCAAAAATACTGCATAGTAGGATGCTAAGACGCAGTGACAGTTAAAATTCTTGATGGAGGTCACAGATTTTCAAGCACAGACTCATTCCCCAACGGAAAACTTCCTCTTGGTAAAGATGTCATCCAACGTGAAATGGCAGAAGAGAACTGGACAACCAGACAAGCAGCTGATACGGTTGCACTAAGTCTGATTGAACACTGGATTTGGTGCAATGTCTATTCAATTTCACGCCCCAGTGTTACCAGCAAGATTCAGGATCTAGTCAAAGAATTTTCGAGGTATGACTCAAATTTTCAGTCTTTTATAAAAAGATTTAAAATATGTCATACTTTTGTAAATTTTGTTTTTACATTTATTTGTTTGTGACAGTAATTTTATTAACATAATCATGTGATTCAGTGATTTGCAAATCATAAGAATGATCGGTAATAATTCTGTTTTGACTAGAACTTAACTTAGGGTTTATAATTGAAATTTGCTTTCACAACATTAAAGTTTTGGTAATTTTGTAGGTTTGATAGATATCCCAAAAAGAAACGTGGTGACAAGTTCCGGAGTGATCTTTCTTTCTTCGTTGAAAAAACTTCCAAACTTGCCATGATAGGATCTGATGAGACTAATACAATGATCGGTTCAAACGGTGGAGCTATCAGATGCCTGGAAGAACTGCTTGGTAGACCTTTGCAGTGGAGAATTTGCCTACTACATTGTAATGAGCTCCCACTTCGTCACGTCTTTGTTACTCTGGATGGAACAACAAAGAGCCCAGACACAGTTTCAGGAAAGATAGGGGTTGAACTTGGTGGAAGTGTATCTCAGTGGGATGTGATTTCATTCAAGCCAATTAGGAATTCAAAATTTCCAGTTATTCCTAACGAAGTACTGGAGGACCTCAGCACTGATTAGTATTATGCTTACAGAATCTGTATGGCTGTTATGCTTGGCTGTGTTGATCCTGAACTTGAACTCCTTGAAGTTGGACCGATCTGTCATTCAAGGTGGTTGACTCTGGCATGTAGAATCCTCAGATTTTATACATCTCAAAGGAAGCCTTCCAAAGTTCTGGTCACACTTGCAGAGTTTTGTATCGTGGTCTAGTTTCCAAGTTGGTTCCAGATCAAGGAGTATCGATGCACAGATGGTGCTAAGAACTTTTATGATATGCTCCAAAGAAAGCCAGAGCGATAGCCCTAAAAACCCTCTACCGAAATGCATACTATGCTCACCCTGAGAACGTATTAATTGCCATGCTTGCTGATTCACACCCACAAATCCGCAACATCGCAGTTAACAAGGTACTTTGGTCAGAGGGAATGAATCAGTTGAAACAGTGAGAGACAATGACTTCGAAGGTGGTGACCTGATAATTGATTCAGATGAGGATATTGAAGTCCTAGAGTTACAGCCTGATTTGAGTGTTGTGAGAGATGGTAGTCAGAAGATTCATGGTGCCTAAAATCGATAACAAAGCTCGAGGGTATCTCAAAATTATAAACTTAAATTCACCTGACATTCATGAGCCCCCTATCATAGCATCTCTAACCAATGAAGAACTCATAAACATAAGAAAGGAAGCACTGAAACTCAACCAGCCTTGTCATAATCAGGCTGTAGAGAGGCCCATTAAACTTGTAACAGAGGCTTCCTCAACTGTGGTAGGATCTGAACGTCGTGATGGCATTATTCGACAAAAGGTAAAATCAAGAAAATTGATGAAAGTGTTCAATACAAAAATACAATATTCTGAAGCTGTTTAGAGGATTATTTTTTATTACTTTGCTTAATGAGTGATACTTTAGATTAATCTTAAGTTGATCTGTAATACTTTCAGTAGAAAATTGTACATATTTACCACAAATTGTCTAAAAAATTTGCAAAAAAAAGGCTGAAGATTGCAATATTTGTCCAAAAATAATATAAATATGGATTTTTTGATGCATTATTTTGCCTGGAGCCATCTACAAATGTTTTAATCCGCTTCAGAAGTAAAAAACATCATAAACAGGTTTTAACCCTTTAACGTCCGAATTTTTTGTAGGGTTAAGCTATGAGAGTGCGTATTTGATAGGTTACAAATTCGTCCGTTTGGGCAGTAAAGGGTTAAATTGTCTTTCTCTCATGTCCAGAACCCGAGATAGATCACTGGGTTCAAATTTTGGTCGCGCGCACATACGATTTGTATAAATTGGCCGGTAGCAGTCACAGTTTTAAAGTTTAATCCTGGACAAAATACAACTACTAGACCCCCCCCCCCCCCCCCCCAATTTTGATCCTGGCACTTTAGATTTTTTCACTCCACCCTATTGAGGATGCTTCAGTGCTTCTGATCCAGAAGCACTAAAGCATCAACGGAATCTTGAATTGGAAGAAATATTAGAGAATTCTAGAAGAAAATGTATTGCCTTCAGATGGGGAGTTACGAATGGGTCGCAATTGGATACTGCAACAAGATAATGACCAAAAACATAAAAAGTAAGAGCACCATGAATTGGCTTCAACAAAAGAATTTCAAGCTTCTCGAGTGGCCCAATCAAAGCTAAGATCTCAATTTAATCGAGAATTTATGGTTTGATTTGAAAACCCGCTTCGAATCCGAATGAATTACAACAATTTTCTTTAAAAAGAATGAGCTAAAATTTGCTGAGAGATGTCGAAACCTCGTAGAAAAATACCTAAAACGAATCATTGAAGTCATTTAAGCAAAAAGTGGACACACACAACGTATCAAGTAATTTTGTAAGTAAATGTACGAAAACTTTTGCATTTTAACTTTTTTTTTTTAATTTTCCTCAAATTCTTTGACATTTTACATTATATGTTGGAATTAAACCAATTTATTTATTTGTTAAGTTTTTGCAAACGAACGGTAAACTTTTCATAACTATTCTATGCGTGCTACAAAAGACGAAGGAATATAACTGAAATATTTCTCTGTACGAATACTTATGAGCACCTCTATATATATATATATATATATATATATATATATATAATATATATATATATATATATATATATATATACACACACACAGATATGTGTGTGGTGTGTGTGTGTGTGTGTGTTGTGTGTGTGTGTGATGTCAGAGAGAGAGAGAGAGAGAGAGAGAGAGAGAGAGAGAGAGAGAGAGAGAGAGAGAGAGAGAGAGAGTTCACTGTATTTTAAACTCGAACCAAGTTACGAAAATTAAAACTGAAAATCTACTTCTGAGAAAGAGATATCTGATAACAAAATAGTTTGATAATTCACAAGAAACTGCTATTACCATCTTTCCTACAATCACGTAATTATTATTGGACTTATAATGGAATCCATCTCTGAAAGAGAATTATCGAAGAATTTAATCAATAGTATTATTACAGCTTTTCTCAGAAAGATATATTTTCTTATTTAGAATTTCCGTGAAAAGTTGCTTTTATATCAGTATGGAATGACGCCGACTGGAATCAAGTTATTATTGCAATTTCAAGTACATTATGTAATTTACTGTAGTTCTCTAGTTACAAAAATACACAGCAAATGTGGGTGTGTATATATACCGGTTATATATATATATATATATATATATATATATAGTATAACCTTTCTATAACGAAATATATCGGCAAAATGGCTGTTGTTGTAGAGAGGTTGTTCGTTATAAAGAGGTTTTCCTTTGCCGATATTGTAGTGTATATTTTATTGACCTATTTAGACCCTCATTAGTTATTTATACATATTTTATATAGTACTGTGTATATACAATACATTAAATGCATCACTTGAAAGTATTTCTCCGTGAGGGAGAAACATTCGAGCCAATTACTCATCAACTTTTAGGCACCAGCCAATCAGCATCCCGCTTACTTTTTTGATCGGGAAAATGGCGGTAGAGACGAACACGTGCAGCTCAGACTGGTTTAACGAAAACATCTCTTTATAACGAAACGTATTTTCGACAAAGAGAGGTTTTCTGAAATTCCCAAGGTGTTCGGTAAAGAGAGGTTTCGTTATAGTGGAGTATCGTTATTAAGAGGTTTCACTGTAAATATACTCGTATAAGGGAAAGGAGGAGTAAAGTGGAGGAATGATTGATTTGCGTCGAGGACAAAATATTAAATTTGACATACATATGCCTTTTGCGCGGGATGAACTAGTGTGTGTGTATACACACTCTTATTGTAACAGTATATTTTACTTTATGCAACTGTAAACTGTTTTTGCGATGACGTAATAACTTCTATGTAACATAAAATTTTTATTATTTTGCCGACATCAGCGCCCCGAATTAAATTCTCATACGATAATCAATTCCTTTTTCACCTCTACACCAAAATTTACCGCATGCGTTTCTGGCCCTGTCCTAATACAAATTTCACAACGTCAATATCGTACTCGTTCCCTACTACGTCAAAATGAGTCGTCAATCTATTTCATCTCCGAGTGATAATTTAGTATCGATGAAGGCGGGCAATTTTTCGCGCCTTCTTGATAAACTTCTTTCAAAATTCTATTGAATTCAATCGAATGAATACAGATGGTAAGTGGGGAAGAAATCGATTTATGCTCATTTCTCAGAAAAGACATCGAGGGATCCCAGACCCACCCCGTTGTTGCCCGTTCGAATTCCTGATCCCCCATTCTCTCACTCTTGCTTTTTGGTGCCTATCAGCCCTTACTCGCCTGCTACCCCCCTTCCCAGCCAGCCAAAAATCGAATGAAAGTAATAAAAATAATAAATGGAAGCGGGTTATGGATTTCGGATCACGACGTTTTCGACTCCACGATCATCTTAAGGTTGAATGGCGAATGTGAAAGTCTTCATCAGAAACTTGTTCAGTGCTTTTGGGTTTCGCGTTTCATTGTAGAAGAAAGCGTCAGGGTACATTATTTTATTACACACTTATTTACTTTCTCTTTTACTATATATATATATATATATTATATATATATATATATATATATATATATATATATATATATATATATATCAAAGATAATATTGCGAACGTTATAGCAGTAAAGCACAGAATTCCAGAACCGATAGATTCGACTATAGCAGAACTTAAATTGAACGATTTCAAACTTCTTGTATCCGTTATATATAGGCCCCCTAATCAAACAGCTGATACGGACGAAGCGTTATATCGTGAACTTAAGAGAATAATAGGTAGTGAGCAGGCCTTAGTTATGGGTGACTTTAATTGCGCCAACGTGAATTACGATACAATGCAGGGAGACGCGGAAGGTAATCGTTTAGTTAATTTTCTCGAGGATAGCTATCTTATTCAAAAGGTTGGGAAACCTACGAGGTTGGACAGTAATTTGGATTTAGTAATAACTACGGACAATAGGTTAATCACTGATCTTCAAGTAATAGAACCGTTAAGCAAAAGCGATCACAATATAGTAGAGTTTGTCCTCTCAGTAAGTCACTCGAAACCAGCTAACTCGACTAAAATTCCTAACTTCCAACACGCAGACTTTTGTAAATTTAGAAATGAATTGTCACATGTCAATTGGGAGAACGTAATGGACAGAGCTGTGTTTAGCGGCGTTAATTAGCGACACTAGTTAATTATTAGCGCATCCATTAGCGGCACTATTTTCAAAATAGTTAGCGGAACAGATAGCGCCGCTACATTTATAGGCAATGTTAGGCGCTAACCGCTAAGCGCTATATAAACTAAAATGAATAGAGTCTCAGAATGGTATTCTCTATATTACGGTGCTTTTTGTGCATAATGCTGAACCAGAATGTATAATAATAAACAATTTCCTGAACTGAGTATGTAAAGGAGGACAATGTCTTTCCAATAAATAAGTTTAATTGTGAATATCAAATTACGCAATTTTCTTGAATACCCAATAATCATTTTAAAGATATAATTTTGTTCCCATTTGACACTATAAAAGATAATAACAAATAACGAACACATATAAATATATACAAATGCATTATTATTATTAAAAAATAGTACTTAGCTATACATTTCATAAAAATTAGCGTTAGCGTTAGCGCCACTAATTTTAAAAACTGTTAGCGTTAGCGGCGCTAGAATTTATTTGCATTCGCGGCGCTATATTTATCAGTTAGCGCGCACAGCTCTGGTAATTGGGAAAACGTAATGGGCAGAGCTGTGCTTAGCGGCGCTAATTAGCGACACTAGTTAATTATTAGCGCATCCATTAGCGGCACTATTTTCAAAATAGTTAGCGGAACAGATAGCGCCGCTACATTTATAGGCAATGTTAGGCGCTAACCGCTAAGCGCTATATAAACTAAAATGAATAGAGTCTTAGAATGGTATTCTCTATATTACGGTGCTTTTTGTGCATAATGCTGAACCAGAATGTATAATAATAAAGTTTCCTGAACTGAGTATGTAAAAATCAGTGGTGGGCACCGTTAACCAAAAAGTTAACTTCGATAACGATAATCCGTTAACCCCAATTTTTAACTCCGATAACGATAATCCGATAATTTTACTACAAAGTTAACGGAAGTTAACGATAATCCGTTAACGATAACTATTTCTTTACTAACATTTAAAAAAATCAAGGAAAAAAGCTTTAAAACCCATAGAAAATGTTTATTTATGCAAAATCCAACAATAAATAGGTATTTAACTGTATTTTTATCAAGTTTGCAACTTTTTGTTTTGGAAAGGCTTCTGGTCAGACTGAGACTCAGAAGTGCCTGAGACAGAGGCGATCTCAATGTCGAGAACTTCTTCTTGGTGCTCCATGGTTGAAGTTTAAAAGTTGTAGAGAATGCTTGGTAAGAGAGAAGTGAACGCTGTCTAGTTGACGATAATGCAGAAGAACCTAAAAAAAGTAAAATATCATCGTATAAAATATGTAACTAAACTAATAAAATATTAATTCAAACAAATAGCAAAATTAATTCAAAATAATATTAATTATAAAATATTATAATATATAATATATATTACGTTATATAAAATATTTTATTTTACTTAACCTTTTTCTGTGAATTTTTAATAGAAATAATTTTTCTCTATGTAATTATTTTATCTATAAAATATTTTATCTATGAATTATTTAGTCTATAAAAATAAAAATACTTTGGCCATGAATTATTTTGTCTATAAAATATTTTGTCTATGTAATATAGGCAATTGTTATTTAATTCGACGACAATATTACAATCAGTGAATAAAAACTATATTCAAATTTTACATACTATATATACTTTTTAGAGATTTACTAACGCAGTGTAAAAATACTTATTCATTAGTCCATTACTATAAATTAATTTTTCTCAATCGTACATTTTACCATACGTATTAATATATATAATATTATAGGACTTTTACTAACGTTAAAAGAACCTTCTTACCTTCAATAAAAAGCGCACAACCTCCCCTTGCGAGATCTGGAAGCAGACTGAAGTTATGGCGGTTTGAATTCATTCGCGGAGCGGTGATCTTCCGTGAATGACTCCTCGCAGTTAACGTGTTAACGGACTTAACAGACTAAATATCGAGTTATCGGAAGTTAACTGGTCCGATAACGATAAATGGAAATTAATTTCCGTTAATAGTCCGTTAAAAAAAGTTAACTTCGTTAATTAACTGTTATCGGATTAACGCTTTAGTGCCCAACACTGGTAAAAATAGTACTTAGCTATACATTTCATAAAAATTAGCGTTAGCGTTAGCGCCACTAATTTTAAAAACTGTTAGCGTTAGCGGCGCTAGAATTTATTTGCATTAGCGGCGCTATATTTATCAGTTAGCGCGCACAGCTCTGGTAATGGGGATCTCCAACGCAAAAATAATGTGGGAATCGTTTGAAACAGTATTTAGGACTATAAATGAGGCATGTGTACCGTACAAGATTAAGCGTTCGAAAGTAAATAACAAACCCTTGTGGTTTACTTCTAGAGTAGGGGATATTATAAGGAGTAGAGATAGGGCTTATAGGCTACATAAGTGCGACAAAGACAATTTGTGGTTACGAAACAACTACATATCTCTAAGGCGTGAAGCGAAAAGCGTAATAAAAAAGTCCAAGAGTGATTTTGAAATCTCCATAGCTCGTGCCGGCAAAGAAAACCCTAAGCGATTATTTCAATACGTCAGTAATAGGAATCCAGTAAAGCGTGTCTTGGGGCCGTTGAAAAATCCTGACGGAGAGCTAGTTACTGAAAACAAGCAAATGGCTACCCTGCTAAACGAATTTTTTACGTCAGTTTTACAATAGACGATGCAACGAATATCCCTACGGTCATGGACATAATACCTTTTGACAATGGTAATACTTTAGATAATATTGTGGTTCGTGAAAGGGAGGTAATGCACTATATTGATAAAGTGAAAATGCGTAAATCACCGGGACCGGATTCTATATACCCCATACAACTAAAAGAATTAAAAGAAAGCATTGTTGTGCCGCTAACAAAGATTTTTAATGCGTCTATTTCTGAGGGGTGCGTACGAGATAATTTCAAGTTAGCAAATGTAACACCTACTTTTAAGAAGGGCGATAAAGGTGCAGCGGGAAATTATAGGCCAATCAGTTTAACGTCTGTTGTAGGTAAGCTACTGGAATCAATAATTAGGGATCGTACAGTCGAACACTTAGAATTGCATAACTTGATTAGAAATACTCAGCACGGTTTTAAGCGAAACAAATCTTGTTTAACTAATCTTTTACAATTTTTTCAAAGCGTGGTTGAAGTTTACGATAGTCATCGGGCGGTTGATGTAGTGTATTTAGATTTTCAAAAAGCGTTTGACACAGTACCGCACAAAAGACTCATGGAATCAGGGGTGTAGAAATAAATTGGATAGAAGAGTGGTTGCGAGGTAGGAAACAGAGGGTGGTCGTTGATTGAGCGGAATCTTCCTGGGCTAATGTAGCGAGCGGCTTTTTCTTATATATATTAACGATTTAGATGTCGGCCTAGTCAGTACAGTTTCAAAGTTTGCGGATGACACGAAGTTGGGTGGTAGAGCAATTAATGATGAAGATAGAGGTAAAATCCAGGAAGATCTGAACAAAATCGTTGATTGGTCAGTCACATGGCAAATGAGATTTAACGTCGATAAGTGCAAAATTTTACATATAGGTTCGCGAAACGGTAATTTTGCGTATAATATGTCAGGGAAGGAGTTGGCAAGGGTAGAACAGGAAAAAGATTTAGGAGTTATCATCACTGGTGATTTAAAAGTAGCGAAACAAAGTACAGCAGCCGTCAATAAGGCGAACAAGGTGCTAGGTTTTATAGCTAGGAATTTTGAGTACAAATCGCGCAATATTATTGTTTCTCTTTATAAATCATTAGTTAGACCCCCATTTGGAGTACGCGATCCAATTTTGGAATCCGCATATGCGCAAAGATATAGATAAAATCGAAAGAGTTCAAAGACGAGCAACTAAGATGATTCCGTCACTTAGGTCGAAGTCGTACGAGGATAGTCTTAAGGAGTTAAAATTGACTACACTCGAGACTAGGAGGCTAAGGGGTGATCTAATCCAGGTTTTTAAAAATATGAATGGATTCGATAACGTAAATAGAGATAGCTTTTTCGAAATAGCACAATATAATAGAACTAGAAATAACGGATTAAGTTGACAAGTAGAAGGTTCGAGACAGCAGTTGCCAAACCCTTTTTTACGCATAGAATAGTAAATAGGTGAAATAGTTTGCCGGTAGAAGTAATTAGTAGCACGTCTATAAACATGTTTAAAAATCGATTAGACGCGTATGTTGATAGATTGGGTATAGTTTAAGGTAGTAAAATTGAGGTTTATGTGGTTCGGAACCCACGTAAAATTGTAGGTCCCCTCCGCCACCATGCAGGACATGCGCAATACACAACTACAACCACAGTTAGGTAGACCAGCCATGAGTGGATCCTAGGGTCTTTGTTGGTCTGAAACATTATAACATTATATATACGATACATCTCCTAATGGTTCCCTGAGAAACTTTTATGTTACACACAGACCGTGTATGGAACAAGGAACTTTTCTGGGAAAATTAAATTCACTTTAGTTCGAATAAGTAATGGTAAATGACAAACACTAGTTTTTTTCTTTTTCATGATGTTCGCCCGACGTGGGCAACGGGTCACTCGCAAAGAGGCCCCAAAATATAGCTTCCTCACGAACTATCTGCTAAGCAGATAGGATCCAGCTTTTGGACAGGATCTATGGTTAAAGCAGCCTAATCCCACTACAATTAGATCCTCAATATAAGCATGAAACTCGTTGTATTCACGTCGGATTGAATACATCAAAGAAAAAGGGGGAAACTATTGTATTCTATCCAAAAACCAAAACTTAAACCTCAAATGGGAAATTGAGTGGCCACTTATCAAGGCACTTAACATATCTGTTTAATGTAGTACAGTAGTTACCCACTTTTTATTTGATGTATTCAATCCGACGTGAATGCAACGAGTTTCTTGCTTATATTGAGAAGCTAATTGTAGTGGGGTTAGACTGCTTCAACCTTAGATCCTGTCCCAAAGCTGGATCCCATCTGCTTGGCAGGTAGCTGGTGAGGGAAGCTATATTTTGGGGTCTCTCTGCGAGTGATCCGTTGCCCACGTTAGGTTAACAACCTGCAAAGGAAAAATTATAGTATTTGTCATGTACCATTACTTATTCGAACTATAGTGAATTTAATTTTCCCAGAAGAGTTCCTTGTTCCATGCATGGTCCACGGTCTGTGTTCAACATATATATATATATATATATATATATATATATATATATATATTAGGATGCTCTCTCAGGAAGACACAACGAAGGCCACGAAACACAGCCTTGGGTGGGACTGGGAGGCGCGGTTGTACTACTCAAACCTTCCTTGGTTCTCCCTTAATGTGTAAACTAAAATTGGCGCGGATTAATCTAGCCGTTTAGAACGTATATGAGGGAACATAGAACAGACAAACAGACATCATCATCATCATCATCATCATCATCATCATTGTTTAATATAAAAAACAAAGTTAGCAACAGGAGCTCTGATGGTGGTGCTCGAGGATGAGTCTGTTGACGATGAATGCCAGCTTGTGACATGCCAGCGTGTGATGCCAGCAATAAAAAAAAAAAAAAAAAAAAAGACTAACACGAACGTAGATGTAGCTCGTAGCGTAAACTAACCCACTTTTTGTTTAACTTTACCTACTTTTTTACTTTGCATGTCTGTAACTCTCTTTTCTTGCATGTTTGTAGTTTGCATGGTATGACTGTGAGTTAAGACTGTGTTTGCATGGTTTGTAAGCGTTCTTATTTTACTTCTTTTCATCTTTCACCCTTCTCCTATTCTCTCCGACTATTTTTCTGACTTGTCGGCAGTGGCCGGCGGATGATGATGATGGTGAGACTTTTTTTCCTCTTTTTCTGAATGAATGTTAACCCACGAATGATAGGTGTTATTCCTTACTTAACCCCTTATTCTCTTCTCTTAACCCCCTACTCTTTCCTTTCTCTCGGGCTAACCTTAGAGTGGATCTTAGGGTCTTTGTTAGCCTTAGCTTCTGTAGATCTGTAGATCATTATCGTCATCATCGTCATCATCATTATTCCCTACACATATAAATAAGATATTCCGTATGACATAGTTGACATTTTATTTATTTTTTAACCTTATTAAGAAAATTATTTGCAGCACCAAAAATCATTTTAATTAGTTTGTAGATCATATTACTGCCAATTTCGCCAACAAGAGCTGTCTGTCAAAGACACCTTTCTATCCTACGTCGAATGAACGTCGCTCCAGACCTTCAAAAACTCCCTATATATTACGTTGAAAGCGAAAGATACACTTCGCTAATTGAGAAAAACATTAAAGTGATTGAAATTGCAAAGTTCTTCATTTCCAGACTGTAATCCTAGCCCACCCACCCCTAAAAAGGGGTGTATTTAATTCCTTTTCAAATCAAAATAATACAGTGAAAATCGGAAATTAGAAAAGTTTAGTTTACTGTATGTATCAAATGAATGAATTTATTTCATAATTAATAATAATATTTAAAGGGAATATTTGAAGAATAATGGTAAGGATTAGTGATGTAGGTCACATCCGCATCCGCATCCGCGGAACATCCGCACATTTTCTCGCATCCGCATCCGCACCCGCATCCGCACTTTGGACTGCGGATGTCGTGCGGATGTGGACCGTTGAGATAAAATGTCATAATAAGCGGAAATTATCAAATTCTACTATATTAATAGAACTAGTTCATTGTGCGCAAAAGTGATGCAAGCGACAAGACGAGAGGCTGTTCTTGTATGAAGTTACTCTCTTGCAACCTACTTAGATCCACGTTACAAAGCTAAGTTATTTTCACCTAGTACATTAGAACGAGTTAAATCATCACTTGGCAAAGCAGTTTTGAACTGCTTTGCCAAGTGATGATTTAACTCGTTCTAATGTACTAGGTGAAAATAACTTAGCTTTGTAACATGGATCTAAGTAGGTTGCAAGAGAGTAACTTCATACAAGAACAGCCTCTCGTCTTGTCGCTTGCATCACTTTTGCGCACAATGAACTAGCTTCAATCTCTTGAATCTGTCGCTTCGCCACCCACCAAAAGAATAAAAGTTTCAGTGACAGAACCAACACCTTCAACAAGCAAATCTATCACAGAATCTGTCTCTCAGTTTCTTGAGTCAAGCAGCAATGACGAGACCTACGCGATGTCAAAAGATGTAGTAAAAATGATCGAGAGCTATTCACCAAGAAAAACGCCTGGCTGCATGTGATAATCCTATTAGTTGGTGGAAAAATACGCAGAATATCTATCCATACTTGAGTAAACTTGCAAGGAAACATTTAGCCTGTCCTCCAGCAAACGTACCAAGCGAGAGATTATTTAGCAGTGCTGAATTAATATATGATGAAAAGAGAAACAGACTGGCAGCAGAAAAGGCAGAAAAATTAATGTTCCTTCAGCATAACCTTCCTATAATTAAGTTTGAACATTAAACGATGAACATCTTAGTTTACTTTATTTTAATTACTCATTTCTAAATATGCCTAATAAAACTTTAAACTTAATATAAATAGTTATCAAGCTAATTAAAGATCTCTTTCTATAAGGGTGGAGGTTGGGGAAGAGGTCGGTGGGGTGCATTTGAGTTGGGTTCACGTCCCGCATCCTGGTAACACAATTATGGTTTCTAATTGTGGCTGAAACTCAACAAAATATAACGAATTTATTTGCAGACGAATTCACTAATTGATTTCTATTAGTTAGATGCTTGATATATTTTATATGTTCAGAGAAAAGTACAGCAATTATTGTACAATTAATCAATTATACTACATTATAGCTACAGCTCTCTCTATATAATAACTATTATATACGTTAAACACAACAAATCTCGAATATATCCTAAAAAATAACGAAAATGTAGACATCCGCATCCGCATCCGCATCCGCGGATGTTGAAATCAAACATCCTCATCCGCATCCGCATCCGCGGATGTGAAAAAATGACATCCGCTACATCACTAGTAAGGATATTTATGGTTATAAAGTATCAAATTTATTTTTAAATCTCTCTCTCTCTCTCTCTCTCTCTCTCTCTCTCTCTCTCTCTCTATATATATATATATATATATACACACACACACACACACACACACACACACACACACACACACACACAATGTATATATACATTTCTAATACGAAGGAGGAAATTTCGTTTAGAACATTCAGATATTAGCTTTCAACTGAGTTACCAACAAAGATCTCTTAATTGCAATTGAATCCTTTGTCTGTTACCTGAACACTGTTGTTAGGAGAAATAATTGCATATATATATATATATATATATATATATATAGAGAGAGAGAGAGAGAGAGAGAGAGAGAGAGAGAGAGAGAGAGAGAGAGAGAGAGAGAATACACATACATTTCAGTCGCAGATGTGTATTATGGATATTATTGGTGGTTATTGGGTTACAAGAAAGCAAGAAGCATAATTCACAATATAAAGTAGAGCAAGTGTTAAAAATATCTAATATCCTCCATTTTCATCCAAGTGCACTTGACATCGAGAAACAAGATAATGACACACACACGTGCACAATTTAGGGTGGATCACTTTTCACTTTTTTTTTAATTATAGCTGGTCAAAGTTTTTCCCATGATTTGGTTCAGTGGAAGTACACTGACACCATTTTTACCAAAATCGATCAATATTTAGGGGTCGCGCATCGACCTTGAAAATTTCAATTTTGGAAATTTGGCCAAATTGACAATTTTTTACTGAATAAGATAAATCATCAAAAGACCATATTTTCTGAATCCTCTCAGTGAAAAAATCCTCTCAGATACTTACCAAGTTGATCGGACAAGTGGTTTAGAAGTTACACTCGCCTAGAAATAACATTAAAATTTAAAATACCGTATTTGTCCCCCGTTATGGACGTAATCATAGCATCAGTAGCTGGCGCATCCTAAAATCCAATTACACACACACGCTATGTCTATGACCAATATTTTTACTAATCACAGTTTGCTTTTTACAGATCAACTGTATCAATTGATTCTTGTTTGATAAGTCTAGACTTTAGTACAATGGATAAACTGTTAACAACCAGGAGTGGGAAGACTCTGAAAGTTACTTATTCTGGAAAAGAGAAAGCAGCAACAACAGCACCACCTTCTCTAAGGTCAGCCACGGACGTCTTCTTAATTGGTCAGCCATCTTCCTCGATCGGTGGTGCCAAATTGCCAACCACCCATCAAGTTCTCCAGTACTTCTTCTATGCCAAGCAGGAAATACTGACAGGAAGGCCGCCGTAAAAGACACGGTGGCCAATGTTCTGGCATTTTGGAACATGGCACGTATAAAGACGATCACGAGGCGTAACTGCGAAAGAAAACTGGAGTTACTGTGGGAAGAGTGGCGCTCGCTGCAGAAGAGCAAGATGAGAGACAGTGACGCGGGAAAAGGCAGGGAGAAGTTTTCAGAAAATCTGAACAAGCTCTGGGACATCGGAGCTCCCGATGCTATTGAAGAGATACAGAAAAGTCGACTGCTCTCAGACAACAACAAACAAGAAGATATTAAATTTTATGAAGATCAACGGGGCCTGCGCCAGGCAACAATGAGTGGGAATGATAAAGTGTTCGTTGTCAAGAGAAAACGGCAACTCTCAAGACAACAATCTCGTGATGAGCCAGGCACCTTAAAAACGAAATTAGGAACCGAAGCTGAGAGCGACGATGAATCTATAGAAAGCAGATCATCGAGCAACTCCGAATCACAGCTAGAACCACCATACCGACAGCCGAGAGAATCAACTGTATCAATCAACCTTCCTCACCGCACCCTCAATGCACCGGCTGTTATTGAAGTGGCTGATCGCTTCCGGATGTCCAATAATCAGGTGTGTATATATCAGTAATGATCTTTCCTTGACAAAGATATAATAGACGCAACGACGGAAAATTTAGTGATTATTTTGTCACATAAAAACCATACGCATCCTTGTCAATTTCCTTTCAATTTCGCACATAGGTGGCAAGTGTCGTGGCGGCAGTCCTACGTTCGGCAGATCCGCCCGCAGACCTGGACAAATTCAGTATCTCGAAGGACACGTCTCGCCGTGGAAGAGTGGCACATCGTTGTGAAGTGTCGACAGCTGTGCAGAAATCCTTCGTATCTCCGAGGCATGCTGTCGTCCACTGGGACGGTAAAGTAATCAAGGTCAGTTTTGTCCTCACCGTGGACGACAGTGAATTAACATTTTCCAGTGACGACAGTGGATTGACATATTCCAGTGGACGATAATGGATTGGCATGTATGACATAGTTTCAGGACTCTCTTGGATCATTGGAGCACCGCCAGGCGATTCTCATCTCCGGAGCTCCCCAATGCACAGAAGGAAAGTTGCTGGCCGTTCCGACTGTTGCTGACGGCACCGGTCTGTCCCAGGCCCAGGCGACTTTCTTGCTCTCAAAGACTGGGGATGCGAGAACAACGTGATTGGACTGTGCTTCGACACAACTTCCTCCAATACGGGGAGGGTGCAGGGTGCGGTGGTCCGGCTGTTGAACAGGCTTGGTAAACCGCTCTTCCAGCTGGGCTGTCGCCATCACGTTATGGAGCTCATCGTGGGGGCAGTGGTCATCACCGCGTTTGGAAGAACCACAACACCAACTGAACCTTTGTTCCAGTATCTGAGGAGAAGGTGAATTTCAAGTCTAAGGCGCATTTGTTTTCTCCAATGATTTTTTGCCTTCAGAGCAATTGAGATAGCGTCCTTCTACTAATGATGTTAATAGCAGTCGAAAAGGGAAACTTCAGTCGTTTTCATGCAATATTTTCATAACTCCCCTTTCAGGTGGGACAAGCTCGACCTCTCGACTTATCGCGAGCTGGAGATCGAGCATTTGGCGGAGGTGACGTGGCTGATGGAGCTCCGAGATGAGGCAGTGATCAGGCGGCAGTTGTGGTATCTGAGTCCTCAGACCGTCGTTTTCGCCCTCTGCAGTGACAAAGTGGAAGACACTGTGAAGCACGAGATGGCAAAGAAGCTGTGTCGCCTCGCTGTGCCCGAGGACTTCACGTATGACAACGTCTCGGTTGATGACACGACGCGCCTTCCGGACCTGATCGATGAGTCATCGTGGTTCGTGTTCACAGGCCTGCAGGTGTGCGCGTCTACGTGGCTCACTCTGCCGGTGAATAAGTGGGATCAAGATAAGAACTACTGTGATCTGAAGAATGTCATCTCGCATCTGAAAGTTACCAACGACGTTGCAGAGAGAGGGATAAAACTGATAGAAGATTACGCGAACAATGTCACAAAAGACGAGTCACTGCTGCAGGATCTTCTTCAGCTCGTGGAAAAGAGCCGGAAAGAACTCGGTGACTTCAAGAAGTCGTCACTTGCCAAGATGACGTAGCGCAGAGGGAAAGGGAGTTAGCAGAGAGAGTACATGGCGCACGCCTTAAGATGTGTGTTCTAACCACGATTCATACAGTTTTTGAACCTAGTTAGGGGCACCGGAGTAAGTGCCTTTAGTGATATCGGTAAACCGTTTTAATACAAAATACATTTGATCTTTCCTTATTCGTTTTATCTTATCCTAAAAAGCAGACAATGGCAGAGAGCATATGGAGGTACGGGGTCAAATACGGTATTTTAAATTTTAATGCTATCTCAAGGTGAGTATAACTTCTAAACCACTTGTCCTATCAACTTGGTAAGTATCTGAGAGGATTTCTTTCACTGAGAGGATTCAGAAAATATGGTCATTTGATGATTTATCTTTATTCAGTAAAAAATTGTCAATTTGGCCAAATTTCCAAAATTGAAATTTTCAAGGTCGATGCGCGACCCCTAAATATTGATCGATTTTGGTAAAAATGGTGTCAGTGTACTTCCACTGAACCAAATCATGGGAAAAACTTTGACCAGCTATAATTTAAAAAAAAAAGTGAAAAGTGATCCACCCTAGCTGCACATGTATCAAGAAAGATTGTAACGCGGCGTTGACAATGTATGATATTTGCGAAATTCTTGCAAGAAACTGGTTTACTGAGGTAAACAATGTTCTTCAGTCCACCCCAAAGATTAAAATCGAGGGGTGTAAGATTTGGAGATTTTGCGCGGGTATTCAATGATTCACAGCGCTATGTCCAGCGTCCAGGCAATATGCCACCCTAGAACGACCTGACTTTTTGATTACTGAACTGACTGATGGCAGACAGTTGCAGCTTATTGTCAGATTATTGCAAAGTGCCATTTGTTGGCTTTCTATGGAAACAAAATTCAGCACTGTCGGTATATATGTATAGGTGTTACCAACGATTTAAATGCGTACATACTCTTTGGACAGATGTTTTTGGGCGCAGGTTGCCTGGACGCTGGATCCCCTTGAATACACTTCCTTTCAAATGTTCCGTGCGATGATTTCTCATTTCACAAAAGTCAAGCTTCTTGCCACTCCTCTCGAAAGAGAAATATATATATATATATATATATATATATATATATATATATGTGTGTGTGTGTGTGTGTGTGTGTGTGTGTGTGTAGGATGTAACAAAAGTCCGTTATCATAGGAGGTTATTTTTTACTTGTTATGAAGATAATAAATGTTCAAATTGCGTGCCATTCGAATGAGGATACATGTTAATTTGATCACGTAATCTACATTGAACGTTACGTAGACCATTCTTACTGATGTTGTTACATTCTTGTTGTATGTTGTTTTTTTAACCGTTGAATAGTTAAGGAGTTAAAAAAAATAATTAGAATAATAATCTCTACGATAACGAACCTTTGATACACGCTGTGTGTATATATATATATATATATATATATATATTATATATATATATATATATATATATATACTATTAAAAATAAATATGTAGACATTCTGTCCAGCGATAACTACAGGCCTATTGCTATTGCCTCATGCTTCTCAAAATTACTTAAGAAACTTTTGCTACGCCGACTAAATTATTTATAGACGTCTTCAAATCAGTTTAGTTTTAAAAGGTCCCACTCAAGTGACCTGTGTAACGATGTTGTGAAAGAGATTGTATTTGGATATACTGTCAGTAATTCAACTATTTATAGTTGTTTTTAGGATATAAGCAAAGCATATGATAGAGTGAATCACAATATTTTGTTTAAAAAATTAGAAGACAGGAATGTTCCACCATATGTTTCAAATTTATTTAAATTTTGGTACACAAACACCGAACTTTTACTGTTAGATGGGTTCTTCATGCGGAGTTAGACAAGGCTCCTTACTGTCTCCTCTGTTGCTTTATATCTATATTGATGGATTAATTGCTTCTCTTAATAAGCCAATAGTGGAATGCTGTATACAACTTCGGACCAAAAAAATAAATGGTTAGTCTCCATACAGGTGTTCCGCAGACTCCAGCGTGATGTATTCTAAGATTTCTTGATAAACGTGATTATTGACAGTGCTTTTTACAAATGCAAGTGACCCCCACACCATTTGCATTCATGCAACCCCAAACTAACACAATCGCCGTCTTTCTGAAATGGGATTTCGGTCACGAAAACCGAAAATTAAGCTGATGTTAAATGCGAAGCAAATGAAAAGACGATATTCTGGTGCAACGAAAGAGTTGTACGCACTGCAAATGAGTATCAAAAAGTGCTTTTTTCATACGAATCAACATTATGCGTGTTATTTGGTGATAAGGGTCCCAGAGTTTCGCAAAGAAAGTCTGACATGTATCATGAAAGCTGCCTGAAGCGATCGGTCAAATTTACGGCGTGTGTGTTAGTGCAGGATTCTATGAGTGAAAAATGGTGTGGGGTCATTTGCACTTGTAAATAGAACTGTCAATAGTCGCGTTTATCAAGAAATCTTAGAATACTTTATGTTGGAGTCTTCGGAACAGCTGTATGGAGACGAACCATTTCTCTTTCAACATGACATGGCTTTAGCCCATGCGGCTCGTGCAACATCTGCGTGGTTTGATGCTCATGCAATTGAAGTACTACCATGACCAACTAATTCTCCCGATTTTAATCCGATAGAAAATCTTTGTAATATTGGTAAACAGAAGGTCCGAAAGGGTAAAACAGGAACACTTAGTGAATTGAAGAAGTGTTTGATGACAACCTGGCGATCGATAACTGCAGAAAAATGCAAGAGGCTTGTCGACTTGATGCCACGTCGATTGGAGGCCTTAATCAGAGCTGAGGGTAGACCAACTAAATACTAAGACGCAGAGTTAAAAAGTCTTTGATAAAGGTTTAATATATTGGCAGTACTCAGTAAACATAATGAATTTATTCTAATTTTTTGTAACACCTGACAAGATAGTCTAATATTTTGGTATGTCGCTATGCATTAACTTTTTCACTATTAAATAAGGTGTTTGCTAACCTGTCAGACAGAGGTTCTTTTTTATCATAATGACGTCCCAGGTACTCGGTATTCCTCATAACGGTGTAAAACTTAAAGGTATTATTAAGGTCATAAGCGCATTTGAGACATATTCTAATTTGTAGTTGTAGATGACATGAGGTTGTAGATGACATGAGTTGTAGATGACATGAGGTTAAATAACTTGGTTTATGCCGATGATATGGTGTTAATAAGCCCTTCAGTGAAAGGTCTGGATCATCTTATAAAAAATTTGTGAATCATATTCACAGAACGATGACATTAATTTTAATGTTAATAAAACTAAGATTATGCAAATACAGGGTGTCCGAGAATTATGTGTACAATTTTTGGCTGTTATTAAAAGTCAACCATGAAGTGTAGAAATTCCAGTGTTATCCCATTTTACAGAGAATCTCATTAAGTTTTTTCTGATACCAAGTTTTGACAAGTTTTTTAGAAATTCCAGTGTGTCCGAAAATTATCTGTACAATTTCATCTTTTAATAAAATTCTTGATAACACACGTAAAATTCTTAAACAAGATTATTTAGAATCTGTATTTTCAATAGTTTCTTTTATTAAAGTAACGTTGTTACAAACATTCGATATGTGCACCATCAGTGATTCGCAAAACATCCAATCGATACTCCAAATGTTGCCATGTACGCTGCAGCATATCCACATCAATTCGCTCAATAGCAGCTGTGATTCTTGCTTTTAAATCATCAATGTCTGTCACCCGCGTATTGTAAAGAAAAAACTTGTCAAAACTTGTTATCATAAAAAACTTAATGAGTTTCTCTGTAAAATGGGACAAACTGGAATTTCTACACTTCATGGTTGACTTTTAATAAACAGCCAAAAATTGTACAGATAATTCTCGGACACCCGGTATATCCTAAAAGCTCAAACCAATATTATTTTCAAATATTATTTTTAAATATTATTTTCAAAATGAGAACTGAACCAATAGAGCAGGTACAAGAATTTAAGTTTCTAAGTCAAAATATCATCAGCTCCTCGAGTGACGAAGTTACCGTGCTAAGGCAAACATGATTATAAGGAACTTCAAATTCTGTATAAGCGAAGCTAAAGACACTCTTTTTTTGTACTTTCTGCACTAATATTTATGGGCAGCAACTCTGGGTTAATTATAAAGATGGCTCCTGCACAATTCGCAATTTGCTTTACAATAGATCCAATAGATTGCTACATGAGTTGCCTCCAAGATGCCTTCAAGTGCTCGTTAACCACAACGTTCCGAGCCTTCCTGAGATAACAAGCCGTGTTCAATGCAGTCTAATGCGAAGAATTAAAAACTCAGACAATCCAATTGTCCAACCTATTCATCATTTATGTCTCCTAAAAGTTGATCTCTTAGTATGAAAGTATTTGTCTAGAGTAAGAGGGGGTGTAGCTCAGTGGTAGAGCGTTCGCTTTGCATGTGAAAGGCCCCGGGTTCGATCCCCGGCACCTCCAAGGGGATGTAGCTCAAATGGTAGAGCGCTCGCTTAGCATGCGAGAGGTACGGGGATCGATGCCCCGCATCTCCAATTTTTATGCGCCTCGGTGGTGTAGTGGTTAGCGTCGCTGACTACGAGTCCATCGGCCCTGGATCGAGACCCGGTGACGGCAGGCGGCGCGCAGCAAAACCCAGCTGTTCTTCCTTTCACACAATAGAGAAAATGGTTGGTAGTTAAATGGGTACCCTGGGTAGCTTAGTGGTTAAAACGCTGTGCTGCTGGTGGGGCGTGGTTCGGATTCCACGTTAAACTGTAGATTTAACGTGAAAAGTGAAAAGTGAAAAAGCTTGACCTTCGTCAGAATGAACAATTCGGGCGGAAGCAAACCAAAGGTTAACCAAAGATTATATAGCTCCACTTAACTCGTGTATTAACTATTCCATTACACGTACTTTTATTTTTATGAATCTGTTATTACTAATTTTACTATTCTCGTTTCTTTACGTTTATTATTCTTATTTCTTTATTACCTTTTTCCTCTTTTTTATCTTTGTTTTTTTTTAATTTACTGTTTAATCAACTGTATCGTTCATTGATTACCTTGATGGATATTGTACCTTTTATTTTAGGGGATCCGTCTCCTGCCAGTAAACATTATCAGTGTCATTCATATTATTATTATTATTATTATTATTACCATATACACACACACACGTCGGTATTGTCGCTATGTGTACTTTTTATTTTTATTTCTATATGTTTTCTTTTGTTGTTATTAGTGAGTAATTTTTATTATTCCTCGGTTCAGTCCGTGTCTTATTTTTATTTCTCTTTTGGTCGTAATTTTTAGTGTTTTAAATTTATTATTGTTTGATTTATCTGATCGTTTATTATCGTCAAGACTATTGTACTATTTTATGGCATTTGTATCCTGCCAATAAAGCTTATCATTATCACTATCATTATCATATATATATATATATATATATATATATACATATATAAAACCGCAGATTATTCATAAATAATGCAAAGGATTCAGGATATTGGCTTCATATCCAGCGTCGACTGAAATTGAAATATATTCATATATTCAAGAAATATCATTGCTGTTACGAAATTTTATACACATGGATTGAGCATGCCACGAAAATAAAGAATAAACTACCATCTCTCAATGTCAAGTGCTTAAATGTCATCTTTATACTGATAATGTAATTTAAGTTAGGAGCTATTGAAGAATAGGGACCCCAGCCTTCTTTAGTTAGCTTTATAAGGCTAACTAACGAAATATCATGACCTAACCTAACCAATCGTCAAGGGCGTACAGTTAACCTAACGATTGGTTAGGTTAGGTCGTGATATTTTCGTTAGTTAGCCTTATAAGCCTAACTAAAGAAGGCTGGGGTCCCTATTCTTCAATAGCTCCTTAAGTTATATAAACGGTGTGTGTGTGTGTGTGTGTGTGTGTGTGTGTCTATAAATTGAAGAAGTATATTAATTGTTTGTAAAAATCAGTTATACATAAACAACTTTATTTACATAAATAAAGCTTTGCATGAAGCTTATAAATGACCCTAATACCTTTCAACCTTTCAGATGTCCCGTGCGATGATTCCTCATTTCACAGAAGTCGTCAGGTTTGTTGTTCCTCCTCTCTCTCTCTCTCTCTCTTCCTCTCTCTCTATCTCTCTCTCTCTCTCTCTCCTGGTAAAAAGTTTGGAAACACGTGTACAATTTATGTAATTTCTCCTAATTAACCAATAAAGTTATTTTAGTAGACTAATGTCGTCTGTTCCTATAAATAGACTATTGTTCTAAATGTACAAAATTTAGTAATTTAGATTATTTAACCCAATCATTTTTCGTTATTTTGTTATATTAATCAGGTTTTAGTCCTAAAATAGAAAATAAAAAACCTGATTAATATAACAAAATAACGGAATATGATTGGGTTAAATAATCTAAATTACTAAATTTTTTACATTTAGAACAATAGTCTATTTATAGGAACAGACATTAGTCTACTAAAATAACTCTTGGTTAATAAGGAGAAATTACATAAATTGTACACGTGTTTCCAAACTTTTTACCAGTACTGTATATATATATATATATATATATATATATATATATATATATATATTTTCACAATTTTATTTTCACATCTGGTAGATTAAAACACATCACTTCTCAACATAGTCTCCCTGTTTCTCAGTACACTTAGTCCAGCTATCTACAAGCTTCCTAATGCCATCACAAAAGAATGTTTTTGGCTGTGTGCGTAGCCAGTCATGCACCGCCTCCTTCAGGTCATCATCGCCTTGGAATCGCTGACCTCTCAAAGCGTCTTTTAGTGGTCCAAACAGATAAAAATCCGAAGGTGCCAGGTCTGGGCTGTAGGCTGGATGGTCGAGAACTTCAAATTTAAGTTCTTGAAGGCATTTTCTAGTCTGTGCAGCGGTATGAGGGCGCGCATTGTCGTGTAACAGAATAACACCTTCCGACAATCTCCCTCTCTGTTTTGTGCGAATTGCTTGCTTTAACTCATTCCGAAGCATGTCAGAATACGATGCACTTGTTACTGTACTTCCACGCTCTGATAATGTTCAAGGATAGGGCCTCGTGTATCCCAAAACAGTGTTAGCATAACTTTACCTGCTGACGGCTGCGCTTTGAACTTCCTTGCAACGGGAGATGTTGGATGCTTCCATTGCATGCTCTGTCGTTTGCTTTCTGGTTCATAGTGATGGATCCAGGTTTCATCTCCAGTGATAATGCGCTCCAAAAAAGTTTTCACCTTCATTATGATACCGCTCCTAAAGACGAGAGCAGACGTCCATACGATTACGCTTGTGCTCTTCTGTCAACTGTTTGGGCACCCATCTTGCACAAACCTTGTGAAAGCCAAGAATGTCATGAACTATCGAATAGGCTGACCCTTGACTGATGTCTAATGAAGATGCAATTTCTTTTATTGTTAATCTTCTGTTATCGAAAATCATGGCTCTGTCTTCTTCCTGCTTGTCACCACTGGTTGATGTTGACGGTCGTCCTGAGCGCTGAGCATCTGTCACACATGTCCGACCTTCCTTGAACATTTGAATCCACTCCTACACACTTCGCCGTGGTAACGCATTATTCCCATACTGAGATATAAACGCATGTGAATTTCAACTCCTTTCACACCTTCTGATCACAAAAACCGAACCACGGATCTCTGTTCTTCCAGAGTACAAATTGAAAGCGGCGCAGCCATGCTCACTATTCGTACGATATGTGACAGCTACGAGTAGCCTAAATAAGCCTATACTGTTGCTAGCCTAAATAAGCCCATAGATCTCAGTTTGGCTCGTTATTACGAGTATATACTGTATTTATATATACTATATTTTCACTAAAATAAAAAGTGTGGATACTTATTGAAGTACCCTCGTGTGTGTGTATATATATATTATATATATATATATATATATATATATATATATATATATATATATATATATAATATATATATATATACACTTAATTTTGGTTACTTTTGGTGAGTTTGAACGAAGGTTCAGGATCGACCTGTGGTCGACCCTTCTGCAGCATCCCGCCTCATTTTGCGGGATTTGGTGAAGGAGGGAATTGCTCTCTGATCTCCTCCTGCCCTCGTAGCCAGCCACGCATGGCTGGTCAGGGACTTTGCAGGAATCTGTCCAGCTGGTTCTTGAAGTTATTCAGGTCGGTGTGCTGGAATTCCTCACTTCTTTGGAAGGACACTGAAAAGCTTTGGGCCCTGTATTCTGAGGGTATTTTCCATCCTCGTTTTCATGGCCTTGTCCCACTGCAGCTGGGACGTACAAAATCTGCCTCTTCTCTCATTCCAGTTTGTTTCTATTTCATTTCTAAGGTTAGGGACAGAGGCCTCAAGTATTTTCCATATGTATATTTGTGTACCGCTCACGCCTTCTTTCGAGAGAGTAGAGTTACAGGGATTGTAGTTGGGACCAGTAGTCTTCACCTTCCGTTTCCTCTATCTTAGACGTAAAAGTCCTTTGATAGCTTCAATGTTCGCAATGTCTCTTTTTCTGTGTGGGCTTGTGAGTACTGAGCAATACTCAATTATTGGTAGGACTAGACTCTTCCATATTTGAGCATGATGTTTGCTTTTCTGCTGCGGAAGCTCTTCCAGATGATCCATTATTTTTGTAGCCGTTGTGATTTTGATTTTATAGAGCTCTCTGAATTCTGCATCCGACGACATTATTACTCCAAGATCCTGACTTGTAGATTTAGTGTTATCTGTTTGACTTGCATAGTTTTGTACCCTTTTTTCTGTAGCTCTTTGTTATTACTATATCTTAGAAGTTGGAATTTTTCTTCTGAACTTCATATTGTTGCCTTCTGCCCACTGGAATAATGTTTCAATGTCGTTTTGTATTTTCTTATGTCATCTTCGTTCAATATTTCCTTACATATCTTTGTGTCATCTGCGAAGCATGATACAATACTGTCCTTAATATCTGCATCAATATCTGCAATCATTATTATGAACAGCAAGGGAGCTAATACTGTCCCTTGTGGGACAGAGCTCACGACTTCCGAGACTTTCGATTTAACTCCGTTTACCACCACTCTTTGTGTTCTTTGCGTCAAGAAATTAAATATCCACCTTCCTAGCTTTCCAATAATTCCTGTATTCTTAAGTTTGTGTGCTATGATTCCATGGTCACATTTACTGAAGGCTTTAGCAAAGTCCGTATATATTACATCAATGTTTTGTCCTCGACACAATGTTTCTAATATTTTCTCCTGGTGGTCTAGTAGCTGTGAAGGCATGATCTTCCCGCCCTGAAGCCATGTTGATTTGGGTTGTATAAGTCTTTCTCTTGTAGGTAGTAGGTAGTTTTGCCTCTAATTATACGTTCAAAACACTTTATAAGGTGTGAAGTGAGAGCCACTGCCGATAATTTTGGCATTGCTCTGTTACCACCATTAAATAGGGGGGTGGGCAATGTTCGCGTTCTTTAAGGGGAGTGGAATTTGTCCTGTGTCAAATGATTTCCTCCATAGTAAGTATAGCGGTTTTGCAATACTCTCTTTGCATTTCTTCAGAAATGTGGCACTCCATGTGTCTGGCCCTGGCGCTGAATTTCTCGCATCTGTGATAAGGCCGTAATTACATTCCTTCCGTGAACTCGAAGTCCATTAATAGGTTTGTGCCGGAATTTGTTCTTGGTTGATCTGTATCTATGTCGAAAAATTCGTCTGGGTTTTCCACTTCCATCTCGGACTTAGGGGTGCTAAACACAGATTTAAATTGTTCCCTAAGCAGTTCACTTATTTCTGTCGGGTCATTTGTGTATTCGGCCTCCCCGTCTATCAACGATCCAATACTCTCCTTACACTGCATTTTCCTTTTCGCAAACGTGTAAAGTATTTTGGGTTATTTTTTATGTTTTCTGCTACCTTGTTTTCTCCTCGTTTGTCTTATGTATAAATGTTTGCTTTAGGTCCATTTCTATTTCGCCAAGTTTTCTCTCTAGTTTGAGTCTCTTTGCATCAGTTCTGCATCTGTGGAGATGTTTTACGGTTTGTATTCGTTGCCTGAACAGTGTCCTGATTTTCCTCTCGAGCTTGCTCACGTTTCTTTCCTGTCTCTCTGGAATATGTTTCAGTATTATAGGTTTGGTTTCAGTCTCTATTATACATAGTATTTCTTGTGGAGTCTTCTCGTGGAGTAGCAATTCCCAATTTACCTCCTTTAAATCTTTATTTACGTTTTCCCAATTTACTTTCTTTGAATTTATGTTTAAGCCTTCAAATATTCCATCTGCCTCTCTAGGATGCGTTTTCGGACTCTGGGTGCTAACTTCAGTTGTATATCGATGAGGTTATGGTCGGAGAACTTTGTGTGCGTTACTTTTTATTTATTATTATCTCGTTGTTATTTGTCCAGATTAAATCCAAAACGTTCTCCTTTCTCGTGGCTTCACCGATTTCCTAGGTAAGGGCGTAATGTTCCATAATATCTAATAGCATTGTTGCTTGGGTTCTGTCATCTTTAGTAATGTTGCCATGAAACTTCTCAACATATATAACTTCGTCATTTTTCTTCCATGATATGAATGGGAAATTAAAATCTCCAAAAATTGGAATATTTGTTGCTGGAGTTTCAAATAATTTTAATATGTTTTCTATTTAATTTGTAGCAAATTGGAATTAACTTTCTGTGGTGTTTGGTGGTCTGTAGATGTTCATAATGGTTAGGTTCAGTTCTTTAACTTTAATATAATAACTTCAACTGTGCTGTTTGATTTGTTTACCTCACTTCACATGTGTATGTGTTTTTCACGTAGATGCAACCCTTCCCCTCGTCTAGCCACTCTATCTGCTCTGTATATGTCGTGTTGTTGTTGTTGTTGTTGTTTAGCCGATCAGCCCACCCTGATCGAGCAAGCCGGCGGCACGCAGGTAACCGATCGCCCTCTCCGGAGTGGACCAGAGGTTCAGCGCACTAGTGATGTTGTGTTGTGTTCGTTGTTGTGCTAGAGCGGTACAGTCTGTCATAATGTGTTCAATTGTTTGTGGTGTGTCTGGCACAGGTGGCAGGTGTCGTCTATGGAGTTGTCTAGTCTGTGTTTATATGTCCGTAAGTTGGGGTGATGGCCACATCGGAATCGTGCTAAGTTAACTCGATCCGATCTGCTCAGGCTGATCTCTGACCTGTTAATGGGTGGCGGCTTCGCACCTAGGACCGCATTCGACCGAGTCGTGTCAGTGCTTTGTGGGTTAGGTGTGTGTGTGTATGTGTTTTCTGTACTGTGTGATGTCTGTGGGGCGTGGTATGGAATGGAGTATTTGGTTATAATGTCTCTCTGGTGTTACCTTAATGGTGCGAGGTGGGTGCATGATTGTACATGTAGTGGCAAGGGTGTTGTGGGCTAGTTGTCGCTGCTGCCATGAATTGTGTTCCCCTCATGTCTAAATGTTCCCTAACTTTCAGTATTTTTGTTTCTGTGTGCAGGTGTTCTATTGGTGTTGTTTGAGTGCATCCTGTAATGATACGAAGTGCGTTGTTTTGTATTGTCTGTAAGGTGTTTATGTGTATGTTTGAGATAATGGGTGCCCAGCATGGGCTAGCATAGTCCATAACTGAGCGAATATATTGTTTGTATATGAGTGGTGATGTTTTCTGCTGGTGTCCAAAGTTTGTGCCTGTTAGTACTCTAAGCGTGTTAAGTCTTGACGTACATTTGTTTTTAATGTTCTGAATGTGGTTTGCAAAGATAATGATGTGTTGTATGTGACTCCAAGTATTTTGGTCCTGTGAGTGTGTGGAATGTTGATGTTGTTTAGTGTAAGCTGTGGAATTACCTGGTTTCTTTTGTGTTGCTTGTAAGTAAGGTGATGGTTGATTTTGTGGGCGCTAGTTTGAGTCTATTGTGTGTGAGCCAGTCTTGTATACTGTTTATGTATGTTTGTAGGTTATTTGTAGCCGTGTCGATGTTGTTGTGGGTGGATGTTAGAGTGATGTCATCTGCATATGATGATAAGGTAAGCTTGTTATCTATGGGTGTTGGAATGTCATGCATGTATAAGTTGAAGAGTGTTGGTGAGAGAACAGAGCCTTGAGGGACCCCGTTCGGAAAAAGCTTGTTTTTGGATGACTTGCCATTAAATGTGACATGTGAGTATATGTCGTAGTCCAGCAATGCTTTCAGTATTCTTGATTCAGTTTTCACAGCCTTTTTCGTACTTATGTAAGTGTGTTTCTGTTAGGCATATGATATCTATGCTGGTTTCCGTAGCTAAATTTTGCAAGTATTGTAATTTGCAGTCTGTATGGTCCATATAGAGGTCTTGTATATTTGTGTATAAAACATTTATCGGGTTTCTAATTTCCGTGTTCAGTTTTTCTATATAGTGGTCGTTTCCAAGTCGATGTCGGTTCTTGTTTGGTGTTATTGGTTTGGCCGTTGAATTTGGGAGAATTGGGGTTGCGGCACTTGATACCACTGTGGTTGTATTATCGGTGGTTGTATGTAATGGTGTGGGGAATATACCTGCCGAGTCCTGTCCTCTCTTGTTAGCAGGACAAGCTGTGCTTTTACAGTTCTCATTTCCTAGAAAAAATTTGTTTCCTTGCTCCTGTCGTTTCTTCTAATACGAATGGGGTCTGTTCTTTCCCGTTCACTTCTTTGGGTACCTTTTATGTGAAAATATGGGCACTCTATATTTAGGCATTTTTCTGTCAGTGACTGTCTGCACATAGGAGGGTGGAAAAAGTGGCAGTTTTGTCCGTATCTGCATCTTCCATTACTCATCATATCGAGCATTTTTTTGGGTGACTGTACCTGCAGTTTGCACCATATATGCACGACCCTGTTTTATAGTAGTCACATATGGTCCGTCGTTTAATCTCCTTACGAGCCCTATGTGATTCAGTTGCTTTTTTCTGTTTCGCCACCACTTCTTTCCTACTCAGTGGTTTTTCTGTCTTCGACGAGCTTTCATTAGGGTTCTTGGTAGCTTCCTCTTTCTCCTTTGTATTCCTGGTATCCCTCTTTTTCTTTTTGTGTTCCTATTTTCTCTCTCTCGGCAGGGGATATTTCATTCTCTGAGGCTACTTTTGCATCTCCCTCTATCGTAGCGTGTTGTAGCGTGCGTTCCTGTATGTTGTTGTCCTTAGCTTCAAGTTCTGCTGAAGCGTGCTTTCCTGTATTGCGTTTTCCTGTTCCTCGTAATGTTTGTGTCGGCGTTTCCCATTGCTTCCTTGTCATCTGTCGGTAAACATGTATTGCCCATATTCATTGCCCTTTGTACCATATTCTTATTTTTTCCATGCATGTGATGCACAGGAAGCCGTAGATGCCTGTGATTTTGTTAGTTATTCTATTTATCACTTTCTTGTCTTTTCTATTTAAGTTCATGCATTCGTAGTGTTTAAAGGTATTGCACAGCATGCATTTTAAGCCCGTGGCTTGATCCGCTTCACTTTTGCAATCGCAAAGCTGATGCACAGCGTATTCCATTAAATATAGTCCAGCTCTATTCAACTTTCTGAATTTACCGCAGTTTACACACTTCATATTTTTTGCCATTCTTTCCTTTATTCTTTCCTTTATTCTTTCCTTTCTGCTTTCTTTATTCTTTATTATTCTTTATTCTTTCTTTATCCCCTTATTCTTTCATTTTTTTCTTTATTCTTTCCTTGGTTTGTCGTTTTCCTTCTCACTTCTCAAATTTTGTCTCGTAAACTTGACCTTCCTGTTTTATGTTCTTTCGAATTTTCTCTGACCTTCTTTTCGTGTATAGACCTAATTTAGAATCTCAGGGGCTCATTTTCCATTCGAGTTATTTTCAAATTTTGTTTCAATTGACGTAGTTTTACTTTGTACACTCTATATGCCGCCGGCTTTCACTTAATAAATTATTACTGCGAATTTACTGATGTTTAACACACACACTGGTATAAGATAGCATTTACTGCTGAACTTATAAGCACTAGTTATTTCGATATTACACAAAGCGGAAACAAAAACGTCCGTACACCACGAGGTAGAAAATATATATATATATATATATATATATATATATATATTTTTTGTTTTTTAATTGCAAACGACACACACTGTATATATAATGTAAAGAACGACGCTTGTGAGAAGAGTGTCCGTACAAGAGGAGAGGAGAAAACGAGCAATGAAAAATGAGGCACCTCCAGGGAATCGAACCTGGGATCATCCGATTGCCGGTCAGATATGCTAACCATTACACCAACAGCTTCCACGAATCAAACCTAGTAATTCTCCCACGTACCTACGACCGGAATCAAATGCCCTTTGAGGGGGCACCTTCTCATGCCGTACATATATAT
>JAJOZX010000092.1:2057500-2075000 GCA_023014485.1 Bathynomus jamesi | reverse complement strand
CGTGGATACAGAAAACGAATGAACCAAAAACAAGAGGGAAAACAGTCCAGGGACCATTGAAAAATTCACACATAGGATAGATCCCGTTCTCCGGACACCGGAAGGACGTTTTATCAAAGGGACCCGCTTATAAGTACCTTCGCACAAATTAAAATTATCTTGTTCTTACATACAGATTCTATTATTTTTTACATAATTATTACATTATTATTACATTTATTGCATTTATTATTGCCAGTATTATTTTACTACAGAAATTATAAATTTATTGTTACATTGATTATTACATTGATTAATAAACAACAATGAAATAATCAATGTAGTAATAAATTTGTAGTTTCTGTATATATATATATTATATATATATATATATATATATATATGTATATATATATATATATATATATATATATATATAAAATCTGTGACTAGAATATTTGTATAAGTGGATGGGATTCTTGGAAACTCAAAAAAAAAAAAAAAATTGAAATTACACTTAAAATGAGGAAGTTCAAAGGTGAATGAAGAGGATGCAGCGATGCTTGAATCCTTTATCAAAGTCACTTCCAATTTCTTTCACATTTCCTTCCACAACTCCAGATTTGCTACAGTGACTCAAACTGGCGAATTAGGTTACATGAATTTAATTCTTGGACTGAACCAGTTACACCCTCAAAGAAGGAGAGAGAGAGAGAGAGAGAGAGAGGAGAGAGAGAGAGGAGAGAGAGAGAGAGAGAGAGAGAGAGGAGAGAGAATGAAAGAATGTGAGAGAGTGAGAAAGAGTGTGAGAGTGGGAGTATGTGAGAGTGGGAGTGGTATGAGTGTGAGAGAGAAAGAGAGAGGAGTTTCCATGAGGTAAGGTTTTAGCGTAAGAAGAGCATCTTGGAATAAACTTGTCGACCATAACTTCAAAAGGGCTGAAGGAGTGTATCATGCAGTGTTCATGCAGATATGTTTGACAAATCAGTTTCGGTTGAAAAAATTTATCCTATTTCTATTAGAGTTTCGTTTCCAGCGACCGTAAATCAGTAAATAGCACCGTTTTCCTCTAAACGAAGTAAAGCTCGGGGGAGCTCGACCTCCGATGATGCTGGTTAATAATAATCCAGAGCTAATGCAATGGGGACGCAGGGGTCTGGTCTGAGTTCTGTACCAGTTTCAGCCCCTCTTCAATAATAATCATCAGTTTATCAACTGTTATGTTCATTCCGGAAACACGTATAACTTTCGTCAAAAGCAAAAATACTTGGCCAAAAAATGATATATAAATAAATGTACATTTGGAAGAGTATTATGGAAGATTACTGGAACCATTGATTACTATATTTCGTAATTTGACAGGTAAAAGGTGTATATTACCGATTTAATTCGGGGAAACGTTTTCTTTATAAGTTCTGTATTAATAAGATATCAATTTGCACATCGTTCAGATCCCACGTAAGTTGTTGGTCCCTCCTTCATATGGCCTTTGCTGTTACCTAAGGAGATGTAAACAAACCCATATTATTATATTATTATTATTATTATTATTATTACACAAGAAGACGATACAGATGCATACTTCAATATATTTGTTGTAAAAGAATTGTACTGGTACAGTGTAAACTTTACTGTTCACTGTAAACAGTAAAGTTCGCAAAACATTCAAGTGGAAGTACCTACATGGTTTTTTTTGTAACTGTAACGTTCCAAGTAATAAAACTGTTCCTGACATTGACCGTATAGGTCCCCTTTTGGTATAGATTTTTGGTATATAGGGTCAAAGGGAGATCCATAAGTTTCCTGGTTAGTGACTATGCGGTCTCCAATTTGGAACCTAATTCTGAGAGCAACCTTTTGATACGAAATGGGAAACGACTTAAAATTTCCATACATATGTAACTTTACTGCTTACAGTATACAGATAAAAGCATTATAAGTAACCGTAATGCATAGCTGAACTTTTAAGGTATATATGTTATAGAACTGATGAACTACTGCCATGTACACATCATCAAAAAAAAAATCTTAATTCCCATAAGAAAGGAAAGTAAATATTCCGCTGAACTCAAACCGGCAATTAATGACCAGAAGATATTTTCTTGGTCAATTTTATGTGCTTTGAAAGAACGTGACATCCAGTTCTTATGCAATGAACAGTTTCGAAATATTTTCAGTTTTCGTATTTGAAGAATCGCAAATTTAGAAACGAAACGGACGTGAAATTTCTTCATACTACATTAAAATTAACCAGAAAAATATTTACTGGTGAGGTCACAATGTAACCTAACCACACGTAACCTAATTCTCTATCCCTAACCCTCTAACCTACCTATCCTACCCTAACCTAACCTAACCAATCCTAACCTAACCCAACCTAACCAAACCTAAACTATCCAAACCTACCTAACCTAACCTAACCTAACCAAACCTAACCACACTTAACCTGACCACACCTAGGCAATACATATATATGAACAAAAAGACCTATCGATCGTAATGTACGTTGGCTAAGCTTTATAATTATTTATTGCTTTATGATCATTTGCACACATATAAAACAGTTTTCCACGTTATCTTTCATAACAATTCAGAATAGTATGTTGTCATGTTTAGGTGTTGATTGAGTTCAGCGGAATATTAACTAGAATGGAGACTTTATTAAGTCAATTACACAAAATAGTAAATCATCGCATAACAGGTGAAGCTTCCAGAGAACGACTAGAAATTGCAAATAGCTATTCGTTCCACACTCACTTCTGACAACACATATAGAATAAATACTAAATCAAGTGGAAAACCCATTAAAGGTGTGAGATTGGTACTCAAACGAACGTCAGCGACATTTTATGTTGAAAATTTATGTATATCCCAAACCAACATTAGTCGAGGATGCAAAGACATTAAAAAGCAATTGAGGATTCGACTTGAAAAAAATCTCAAAGTGATAAAGCCCCAGCTTTTAATCTGGAGGTCTTGCATAGGTTCAAGTGTATGCTCAGGCCTTCAGATTTCAGCGATTAAGCCGCTTCTATGGGTCTTCTTTGGTGGATAATGGTTCGGATTCCACATTAATTTTCAGGTCTTCTTCAAATGTCAAATGATCCTCGTGGGTGTTATTACGGAGGTAAAATTTGCTCTTGATACCAACAATGTTCTCGAAAAGACTTTTAAAGCCTCATGAAGCTTATAAAGACTTATTTAGTTTAATATTCAGAACTGAAGTGAGTAAATTCCGGAATAAGTCTCTTGCTTTCTGTTTCAAAGATAATGACGGCAGAATGAGAGCAGAAAGTAATCTTTTAATCAACTCCTGATCATGGTCAGAGACAGAAAATCGCGCAGACGTACGTAAGTACACACACACACACACACATATATATATATATATATATATATATATATACATAGACATACCCACACTGCCCATATTATACGTGTACAGAATCTTTTTCTCGTAAAATAATTTCAGGGTGGAAATTAGTAAAAATTTTCTCGCGTCAAAAGGCGCCTTTGATTAAGGGTTCGTGTATACACGACGGAGAAGAGCTCCTCTCTCGAGGTCAAGATGACATCCTTCCTTCTTTGTTTCGCTTTAACAAGCCGAAGGAAAAATTTCTACCCTCAGAATATTATAAGCTAATCAAGAATCACGTTTACCCTTCAATGGGATCTACTTGTAAAACACTATAGGACACATCCCTATCTATCTATCTATCTATCTATCTGTCTGTCTATCTATCTATCCATCTATCTATATATCATAGATAGATAGGTAGATAGATAGGTAGATAGATAGGTAGATAGATAGACAGATAGATATACAGTGTTTTCCGTGTTGGGTCTACAGATATATTTATATAAAAATATTATCCTAAACTAAATGCAAGCCTGTATACGGACGGTTTGCGATTACGAATGTGTAGTTTTAGCTCAGTTGTGTGTAGACTCTAGAGTAAGAGGGGGTGTAGCTCAGTGGTAGAGCGTTCGCTTTGCATGTGAAAGGCCCCGGGTTCGATCCCCGGCACCTCCAAGGGGATGTAGCTCAAATGGTAGAGCGCTCGCTTAGCATGCGAGAGGTACGGGGATCGATGCCCGCATCTCCAATTTTTATGCGCCTCGGTGGTGTAGTGGTTAGCGTCGCTGACTACGAGTCCATCGGCCCTGGATCGAGACCCGGTGACGGCAGGCGGCGCGCAGCAAAACCCAGCTGTTCTTCCTTTCACACAATAGAGAAAATGGTTGGTAGCTAAATGGGTACCCTGGGTAGCTAGTGGTTAAAACGCTGTGCTGCTGGTGGGGCGTGGTTCGGATTCCACGTTAAACTGTAGATTTAACGTGAAAAGTGAAAAAGCTTGACCTTCGTCAGAATGAACAATTCGGGCGGAAGCAAACCGAAGGTTAACCAAAGATTATAGAGCTCCACTTAACTCGTGTATTAACTATTCCATTACACGTACTTTTATTTTTATGAATCTGTTTACTAATTTTACTATTTCTCGTTTCTTTACGTTTATTATTCTTTATTCTTTATTAACTTTTTCCTCTTTTTATCTTTGTTTTTTTTAAATTTACTGTTTAATCAACTGTATCGTTCATTGATTACCTTGATGGATATTGTACCTTTTATTTTAGGGGATCCGTCTTCTGCCAGTAAACATTATCAGTGTTCATTATCATTATTATTATTATATTATTATTATTATTATTACCATATATACACACACACGTCGGTATTGTCGCTATGTGTATTTTTTGTTTTTATTTCTATATGTTTTTTTTTGTGGTCCTTATTAGTGAGTAATTTTTATTATTCCTCGTTCAGTCCGTGTCTTATTTTATTTCTCTTTTAGTCGTAATTTTTAGTGTTTTAAATTATTATTGTTTGATTTATTGATCGTTTATTATCGTCAAGACTATTGTACTATTTTATGGCATTTATATCCTGCCAATAAAGCTTATCATTATCACTATCATTCCATATATATATATATATATATATATTATATATATATATATATATATATATATATATATAATATATATATATATAAAACCGCAGATTATTCATAAATAATGCAAAGGATTCAGGATATTGGCTTCATATCCAGCGTCGACTGAATTGAAATATATTCATATATTCAAGAAATATCATGCTTTTACGAAATTTTATACACATGGATTAAGCATGCCCCGAAATAAAGAATAAACTACCATCTCTCTCAATGTCAAGTGCTTAAATGTCATCTTTATATTGATAATGTAATTAAGTTATATAATGGTGTGTGTGTGTGTGGTGGTGTGTGTGTGTGTGTGTGTGTTTGTGTGTGTGGTGTGTGTGTCTATAAATTTAAGAAGTATATTAATTGTTTGTAAAAATCAGTTATACATAAGCAACTTTATTCACATAAATAAAGCTTTGCATAAAGCTTATAAATGACCCTAATACCTTTCAACCTTTCAGATTGTCGCGTGCGATGATTCCTCATTTCACAGAAGTCGTCAGGCTTGTTGTTCCTCCTCTCTCTCTCCTCTCTCTCTCTCTCTCCTGGTAAAAAGTTTGGAAACACGTGTACAATTTATGTAATTTCTCCTAATTAACCAATAGAGTTTTTTAGTAGACTAATGTCGTCTGTTCCTATAAATAGACTATTGTTCTAAATGTACAAAATTTAGTAATTTAGATTATTAACCCAATCATATTTCGTTATTTTATTATATTAATCAGGTTTAGTCCTAAAATAGAAAATAAAAAAACCTGATTAATATAACAAAATAACGAAATATGATTGGGTTAAATAAATAATCTAAATTACTAAATTTTGTACAGGTCTGGGCTGTAGGCTGGATGGTCAAGAACTTCAAATTTAAGTTCCTGAAGGCATTTTCTAGTCTGTGCAGCGGTATGAGGGCGCGCATTGTCGTGTAACAGAATAACACCTTCCGACAATCTCCCTCTCCGTTTTGTGCGAATTGCTTGCTTTAACTCATTCCGAAGCATGTCAGAATACGATGCATTTGTTACTGTACTTCCACGCTCTAGATAATGTTCAAGGATAGGGCCTCGTGTATCCCAAAACAGTGTTAGCATAACTTCACCTGCTGACGGCTGCGCTTTGAACTTCCTTGCAACGGGAGATGTTGGATGCTTCCATTGCATGCTCTGTCGTTTGCTTTCTGGTTCATAGTGATGGATCCACGTTTCATCTCCAGTGATAATGCGCTCCAAAAAAGTTTTCACCTTCATTATGATACCGCGCCTAAAGACGAGCAGACGTCCATACGATTACGCTTGTGCTCTTCTGTCAACTGTTTGGGCACCCATCTTGCACAAACCTTGTGAAAGCCAAGAATGTCATGAACTATCGAATAGGCTGACCCTTGACTGATGTCTAATGAAGATGCAATTTCTTTTATTGTTAATCTTCTGTCATCGAAAATCATGGCTCTGTCTTCTTCCTGCTTGTCACCACTGGTTGATGTTGACGGTCGTCCTGAGCGCTGAGCATCTGTCACACATGTCCGACCTTCCTTGAACATTTGAATCCACTCCTACACACTTCGCCGTGGTAACGCATTATTCCCATACTGAGATATAAGCGCATGTGAATTTCAACTCCTTTCACACCTTCTGATCACAAAAACCGAACCACGGATCTCTGTTCTTCCAGAGTACAAATTGAAAGTGGCGCAGCCATGCTCACTACTCGTACGATATGTGACAGCTACGAGTAGCCTAAATAAGCCTATACTGTTGCTAGCCTAAATAAGCCTATAGATCTCAGTTTGGCTCGTTATTACGAGTATATATTATATATACTGTATTATCACTAAAATAAAAAGTGTGGATACTTATTGAAGTACCCTCGAAGGTTCAGGATCGAACTGCGGTCGACCCTTCTGCAGCATCCCGCCTCATTTGTGGGATTTGATGAAGGAGCGAATTGCTCTCTGATCTCCTCCTGCCCTCGTAGCCAGCCACGCATGGCTGGTCAGGGCCTTTGCACAGGAATCTGTCCAGCTGGTTCTTGAAGTTATTCAGGTCGGTGTGCTGGAGTTTCCTCACTTCTTTTGGAAGGACATTGAAAAGCTTTGGGCCCTCTATTCTGAGGGTATTTTCCATCCTCGTTTTCATGGCCCCTTGTCCCACTGCAGCTGGGACCGTACAAAATCTGCCTCTTCTCTCATTCCAGTTTGTTTCTATTTCATTTCTAAGGTTAGGGACAGAGGCCTCAAGTATTTTCCATATGTATATTATTGTGTACCGCTCACGCCTTCTTTCGAGAGAGTAGAGTTCCAGGGATTGTAGTCGGGACCAGTAGTCTTCACCTTCCGTTTCCTCTATCTTAGACGTAAAAGTCCTTTGGATAGCTTCATTGTTTGCAATGTCTCTTTTCTGTGCGGGCTTGTGAGTACTGAGCAACACTCAATTATTGGTAGGACTAGACTCTTCCATAATTTGAGTATGATGTTTGCTTTTCTGCTGCGGAAGCTCCTCCAGATGATTCCCATTATTTTCGAGCCGTTGTGATTTTGATTTTATAGTGCTCTCTGAATTCTGCATCCGACGACATTATTACTCCAGATCCCTGACTTGTAGATTTGGTGTTATCTGTTTGACTTGCATAATTTTGTACCCTTTTTCCTGTAGCTCTTTGTTATTACTATCTTAGAAGTTGGAATTTTTCTTCGTTGAACTTCATATTGTTGTCTTCTGCCCACTGGAATAATGTTTCAATGTCGTTTTCTAATTTTCTTATGTCATCTTCGTTCAATATTTCCTTACATATCTATGTGTCATCTGCGAAGCATGATACAATACTGTCCTTAATATCTGCATCAATATCTGCAATCATTATTATGAACAGCAAGGGAGCTAATACTGTCCCTTGTGGGACAGAGCTCACGACTTCCGAGACTTTCGATTTAACTCCGTTTATCACCACTCTTTGTGTTCTTTGCGTCAAGAAATTAAATATCCACCTTCCTAGCTTTCCAGTAATTCCTGTATTCTTACGTTTGTGTGCTATGATTCCATGGTCACATTTATCGAAGGCTTTAGCAAAGTCCGTATATATTACATCAATGTTTTGTCCTCAACACAATGTTTCTAATATTTTCTCCTGGTGGTCTAGTAGCTGTGATAGGCATGATCTACCCGCCCTGAAGCCATGTTCATTTGGGTTATATAAGTCTTTTTCATGTAGGTAGTAGGTAGTTTTGCCTCTAATTATACGTTCAAAACACTTTATAAGGTGTGAGGTGAGAGCTACTGGCCGATAATTTGTTGGCATTGCTCTGTTACCACCTTTAAATAGGGGGGGGGCAATGTTCGCGTTCTTTAAGTCGAGTGATTTTCCTCCATGCGTTAAGCCTCCATAGTAATATAGCGGTTTTGCAATACTCTTTGCATTTCTTCAGAAATGTGGCACTCCATGTGTCTGGCCCTGGCGCTGAATTTTCTCGCATTTGTGATAAGGCCGTAATTACATTTCCTTCCGTGAACTCGAAGTCCATTAATAGGTTTGTGCCGGAATTTGTTCTTGGTTGATCCGTATCTATGTCGAAAAATTCGTCTGGGTTTTCCACTTCCATCTCGGACTTAGGGGTGCTAAACACAGATTTAAATTGTTCCCTAAGCAGTTCACTTATTTCTGTCGGGTCATTTGTGTATTCGACCTCCCCGTCTATCAACGATCCAATACTCTCCTTACACTGCATTTTCGCATTTTCCTTTTCGCAAACGTGGTGAAGTATTTTGGGTTATTTTTTGTTTTCAGTCTCTATTATACATAGTATTTCTTGTGGAGTCTTCTCGTGGAGTAGGAAATTCCAATTTACCTCCTTTAAATCTTTATTTACGTTTTCCCAATTTACTTTCTTTGAGTTTATGTTTAAGCCTTCAAATATTCCATCTGCCTCTCTAGGATGCGTTTTCGGACCTCTGGGTGCTAACTTCAATTGTATATCGATGAGGTTATGGTCGGAGAACTTTGTGTGCGTTACTTTTTTATTTATTATTATCTCGTTATTTGTCCAGATTAAATCCAAAACGTTCTCCTTTCTCGTGGCTTCACCGATTTCCTGGGTAAGGGCGTAATGTTCCATAATATCTAATAGCATTGTTGCTTGGGTACTAGCATCTTTAGTAATGTTACCATGAAACTTCTCAACATATATAACTTCGTCATTTTTCTTCCATGATATGACTGGGAAATTAAAATCTCCAAAAATTGAAATATTTGTTGCTGGAGTTTCAAATAATTTTAATATGTTTTCTATTTCATTTGTAGCAAATTGGAATTAGCTTTCTGTGGTGTTTGGTGGTCTGTAGATGTTCATAATGGTTAGGTTCAGTTCTTTTACTTTAATATAATAACTTTAACTGTGCTGTTTGATTTGGTTACCTTCACTTCACACGTGTATGTGTTTTTCACGTAGATGCAACACCCTTCCCCCTCGTCTAGCCACTCTATCTGCTCTGCATATGTTGTAGTCCAGCAATGCTATTTCAGTATTCTTGATGCAGTTTTCACAGCCTTTTTCGCACTTTAGTAAGTGTGTTTCCGTTAGGCATATGATATCTATGCTGGTTTCCGTAGCTAAATTTTGCAAGTATTGTAATTTGCAGTCTGTATGGTCGGTACAGAGGCCTTGTATATTTGTGTATAAAACATTTAGTGGGTTTCTAATTTCCGTGTTCAGTTTTCCTATATAGTGGTCGTTTCCAGGTCGATGTCGGTTCTTGTTTGGTGTTATTGGTTTGGCCGCTGAATTTGGGAGAATTGGGTTGCGGCACTTGATACCACTGTGGTTGTATTATCGGTGGTTGTATGTAATGGTGTGGGGAATATACCTGCCGTGTCCTGTCCTCTCTTGTTGCAGGACAAGCTGTGCTTTTATAGTTCTCATTTCCTCGAAAAAATTTGTTTCCTTGCTCCTGTCGTTTCTTCTAATACGAATGGGGTTTGTTCTTTCCCGTTCTCTTCTTGGGTACCTTTTATGTGAAAATATGGGCACTCTATATTTAGGCATTTTCTCTGTCAGTGATTGTCTGCACATAGGAGGGTGGAAAAAGTGGCAGTTTTGTCCGTATCTGCATCTTCCTTTACTCATCATATCGAAGCATTTTTTTGGGTGACTGTACCTGCAGTTTGCACCATATATGCACGACCCTGTTTTATAGTATTCACATATGGCCCGTCGTTTAATCTCCTTACGAGCCCTGTGTGATTCAGTTGCTTTTTTCTGTTTCGCCACCACTTCTTTCCTACTAAGTGGTTTTTCTGTCTTCGACGAGCTTTCATTAGTGTTCTTGGTACCTTCCTCTTTCTCCTTTGTATTCCTGGTATCCCTCTTTTTCCCTTTTGTGTTCCTATTTTCTCTCTCTTCGGCAGGGGATATTTCATTCTCTGAGGCTACTTTTGCATCTCCCTGTATCGTAGCGTGTTGTAGCGTGCGTTCCTGTATGTTGTTGTCCTGAGCTTCAAGTTCCTGCTGAAGCGTGCTTTCCTGTATTGCGTTTTCCTGTTCCTCGTAAATGTTTGTGTCGGCGTTTCCCATTGCTTCCTTGTCATCTGTCGGTAAACATGTATTGCCCATATTCATTGCCTTTGTACCATATTCTTATTTTTTCCATGCATGTGATGCACAGGAAGCCGTAAATGCCTATGATTTTGTTATTTATTCTATTTATCACTTTCTTGTCTTTTCTATTTAAGTTCATGCATTCGTAGTGTTTAAAGGTATTGCACAGCATGCATTTTAAGCCCGTGGCTTGGTCCGCTTCATTTTTGCAATCGCAAAGCTGATGCACAGCGCATTCCATTAAACATAGTCCAGCTCTATTCAGCTTTCTGAATTGTCCGCAGTTTACACACTTTGTATTTTTTGCCATTCTTTCCTTTATTCTTTCCTTTCTGCTTTCTTTATTCTTTATTATTCTTTATTCTTTCTTTATCCCCTTATTTTTTCATTTTTTCTTTATTCTTTCCTTGGTTTGCCTTTTTCCTTCTCACTTCTCAAATTTTGTCTCGTACATTTGACCTTCCTGTTTTATGGTTCTTTCGAATTTTCTCTGACCTTCTTTCCCTGTACAGTATAGGCCTAATTTAAAATCTCAGGGGCTCATTTTCCATTCGAGTTATTTTCAAATTTTGTTTCAATTGATGTAGTTTTATTTTGTACACTCTATATGCCGCCGGCTTTCACTTAATAAATTATTACTGCGAATTTACTGATGTTTAACACACACACACACACTGGTATAAGACAGCATTTATTGCTGAACTTATAAACACTAGTTATTTCGATATTACACAGAGCGGAAACAAAAACGTCCGTACACCACGAGGTAGAAAACATATATATATATATATTTTAATTGCAAACGACACACACTGTATATATAATGTAAAGAACGACGCTTGTGAGAAGAGTGTCCGCACAAGAGGAGAGGAAAAACGAGCAATGAAAAATGAGGCACCTCCAGTGAATCGAACCTGGGATCATCCGATTGCCGGTCAGATATGCTAACCATTACACCAAGAGCCTCCACGAATCAAATCTAGTAATTCTCCCACGTACCTACGAGCAGAATCAAATGCCCTTTGAGGGGGCACCTACTCATGCCGTATATATATATATATATATATATATATATATATATATATATATATATATATATATATTATATATATATATATACATACATTTTAACTGCAAACGACACACAGTATATATAATGTAAAGAAGGACGCTTGTTAGAAGAGTGTCCGCTCAAGAGGACACACTCCTCTTGTGCGAACACTATTCTAACAAGCGTCGTTCTTTACAATATATATATATATATATATATATATATATAATCATGCGGGTTGCTTCTACAGAGCTTCAATTTAATATTTAGGAGAAATCCAATGACAAGGAGAAATGTAAATGCCATGAAAAGTCTTCTTTAATGCGCAACGTTTCGAGCAATACGCTCATCTTCAGGCTGTTTAATAACAATGTGAAATTAAAATCAATATTGAATGAAAAACAAAACAGAAAATTTCTATAACCTATTCGTAAAGACAAATTTTAAAAGACTGAGAAAAGAGGGTTAAATTCTAAGTTATACAGATTTACATATAAAAATTAAGAAGTTATTTTTAAATACATAGTAAATGTGAAATTAATACACTGGAAAAATTAACAATAGTACACTGGAACAATGGAACTATCTACCTTACACTGCAGTATCCGAGGCTGACTAATTTGAGCAGAGACAAGAACGGGAAACACGAGAGATGGCGAGGGCGATTGGGGAAGGAGGGATTATAAGGAATTGGGGAAGGAGGAGGGATCATAGCAAATTGAGAGGGACGGCAGATGAGTCAACATTCAGACTAGGGGACAATGCTTTAATGAAAAGCGATTCTAAAATTCTTAGTGAGTTGGGACAAGTATTACAACCAAGAATTTTAAAATTGTCTAAAGTGACATCAATTTTACATTTAATGCTGTGTTCACGAATACTCGAGGCTTCTTTAGTTTTTAAAATTTTACCTGTTCGGCCACTTATTCCCATATGCGAATAAAATCTAGCCCTGAGAGAGCGAACAGTGCTGCCGATGTAATTCCCAAGGAGACACCTGGGGCAGGTAAATAAATATACAACACCGCTACGCAACGAGTCAGGGGTTCGATCCTTCGCTGAGAAAAAGCTACCTAAAGACGTTTTATTAATAAATATGATGCGGAAATCAGTATGATAAAAAAATTTCCTTAACAATTTTGTAAATTTAAGCTTAAATTCCTTATTCAAAGGACCCATTTCAGGTACCAAGAAATATTTTATATCCTTCGGCACTGTAATACATGGAAGTTGAGGGCTATAAACATTATTTAAGAAGGATCTAATTAGTTTGTCTACATATTGAACAGAAAACTATTATTAGTAAAGTATGATCTTAGATTATTAAATTCATCATTAAGTAAGGTAAAATTAGAGGTCAAATTATATCCTCTGAACAGGAGAGTTTTAATACAAGACATCTTATAGTTGAAATCAGTAAAACTAAAAAATTCATGCCCAAACCAGTGAAAGTGGGTTTCCTGTAAACTGATGTAGTAATAGAATCACCGTTTTTCGAAATTAAAAGATCTAAGAAGGGGAGGGAGCCATTTTGCTCAGTTTCCATTGTATACGTTATATTGGGGTGCAAAGAATTTAGGAAGTTAAAGAATTGTTGCGCTTGTACCGCATTATCAAAGACTGCTATCGAATCATCAACGAAGCGTCGATAGAAAATTGGCTTGAGATGAGTGGGAGATTGTCTAAAAATTACACTTTCTAAATGAGTCATAAAAAGTCAGCTGCTAACGGTCCGACTGGTGATCCCATCCCTACCCCATCAATTTGTTGGTAAACCTTATTGTTGAAAGTGAAATAGCATTGTTTGAAGACCAATTCTAAAAGTTCCTTAAAATGAGACAATGAAAAACCATGAAAATTATCAACTGAGCTAAAAACCCTATCTAAAATAATGGCAATAGTTTCAGATACAGGTACATTTGTGAAAAGTGACTTTACATCAAAACTGACAAAAAACTTTTTTGAATCGAAGTTTTTACCAAGGAGGTCTTTTTGGAATTCAAACGAGTTATTTATAGTGTAAGCATTTTTCGCAAAGGGGGACAGGAGACGAACAACAAATTTTGCCAATTGAAAGGTGGGTAAGTTATACGAAGCTAAAATAGGACGGAGAGGTGTTCCAGCTTTATGGATTTTAGGCAGACAGTATAATTGAGCAAGATTAGCACCAGATGCGAACAACTGAGAGTAAGTATCATTTTTTATTATCTTTAAGGACTTTAGTCGTGACAGAAATCTATTAACCTGGTCTTCTAACCTTACAATGACTTTATTTACAGGTTCTAGAATTTGTTTGAATTTAGTAAGATCACTTAGGATTTCATTAGTTTTGTTTATGTAGTCCGATTTATTCAAAATAACCACTCCGTTACCCTTGTCTGGTCTAGTCACAACAATCTCCTGGTTCTTTGCCAAATTCTTAATACACTGCAAATCACTCTTCCTAAATATGAAAGATTGAAATTTAAGATTTCTAAGTTTAAGAAAAAATTCTTGAGTTAAATTTGAGAACTGACATTTGAAATTATTGAAATCCCCCACATGGGGAACATTTTTCAAGCCATTGAAAAATTTTTTCAAAGTAAAGAAAAAACGAAGGCTTATATATTTGAAACAACGGAAGCTTAAATTGCAAACCAAGTGACAGTAAAAACTTTTCCCGAGGGGAGAGTGTGTAACTAGAAAGATTCGAAATTACCTTCTCTGAATTGAAAAAATTTGGTGAATTCATTCCCAAAGACTTTAACTTACGTTCATGTGTTTCCAAGATGGTAGAGTGAAATTTTTCTAGTTCACGTTGTACAAGAGAAATTATTAATAAATAGTCCAACAACGACAAGGTATTTTTAAGAGTAGTTATATAATGCCCAAGAGACTTGTTATGCGAATCTGATATTTTGATTTTATAATTAATTTCATTATTTAATAAATATTCCAGGGACGATTGATAAAATTCAGAGTCATATACAGGGTGTCCCGTAAGTCTGGACCCATAGGGAAAAATAATAAAATTACAAAATAGTCCAAAAATTTATTTATAATATATTTTTTTATTATTTTTATTATTATTTTTATTATTTTTTTATTATGATCTTACTCTACTGGAGTTTTATTTGTGGGGCCACTTGAAAGCCAAAGTGTACGAGGTCAAACTTCAGAACATTTTCCACCTTAAAGCACGCATTGTGGAGGCGTGTCAAGAAATTTCTGCGACTGTGATTCAGAAAGTGCTGTCGCAGTGGAGATTGCGTCTTCAACTATGTGTGCGACACAACGGCGGACACTTTGAACAGATTATGTAATAAATTTTTGGACTATTTTGTAATTTTATTATTTTTCCCTATGGGTCCAGACTTACGGGACACCCTGTAGATTATCACGGTAGAGTTTGAAGTAAACAAATTTCGGGAAAATCCTGCAAGTCCGACACATTTCAAGAAAATAACAGTCCAGTTTTGACTTGAGAAACTTTCGTGAAGTCTTCCAAACATGGCGATAAGCCCTGAGGCCATCTTGTCCATACCTTGAATATATATAATCATGCGGGTTGCTTCTACAGAGCTTCAATTTAATATTTAGGAGAAATCCAATGAGAAATGTCTCTGCTCAAATTAGTCAGCCTCGGATACTGCAGTGTAAGGTAGATAGTTCCATTGTTCCAGTGTACTATTGTTAATTTTTCCAGTGTATTAATTTCACATTTACTATATGTATTTAAAAATAACTTCTTAATTTTTATATGTAAATCTGTATAACTTAGAATTTAACCCTCTTTTCTCAGTCTTTTAAAATTTGTCTTTACGAATAGGTTATAGAAATTTTCTGTTCTGTTTTTCATTCAATATTGATTTTAATTTCACATTGTTATTAAACAGCCTGAAGATGAGCGTATTGCTCGAAACGTTGCGCATTAAAGAAGACTTTTCATGGCATTTACATTTCTCCTTGTCATTGGATTTCTCCTAAATATTAATATATATATATTATATATATATATTATATATATATATATATATATATATATATATATATATATATATATACATATATATATATATATATTATATATATATATATATATATATATATATTATATATATATATGTTATTCATTGTGAGAATTATAACCTATCTTTTTTCGTTAAATTAAACTACTGTAAAAACCACGAAGTTTATTAATCTCCTTTTTGACAATTAGTTATCACCTTTTGATACCTCAGAACTCAAGCAAAGGAAATTAACTTTAATTAATATAATTACATTATTATGGGGCCTACTATCTACAGGTAAATATATATATACATAAGAAGAGAAGGTTATTTGTGATAGGAACAGTGTTAATAAATGGACTGTACACGAGCAAACAATTAAAAATGTTTATTTTTTTCAGTGAGTGTTGATTAGTAATTGCATTCTGTTGGTTGGCTCGTCTAATGTTTTTCTTCGCACTATGAGCACTTAGATGGTTTGGGACGTCATGTAAAGGGCTTACCTTCACTTGTTGATCGTATCTAGATAACCGAGTTGGTTTGTGAACCTACGAAAAAGAGTAAAGGGAAGATCTGTTGAGAACGGTGATCACAGATCAGTGATGTGTTTTATGGTTTGCCCTATAGTCTATAGTGGTAGAGCCCGGCCTGTTAATCAGAAGGTCCTGGGTTCGGGTTTTTATACAAAGTTCAGATTTCAGTCTTCCTTGGTGAGGTAGAAGGTTCGAAGCCCCCTCCGTCGTACGATCTACACTGTTACGAAGAAGTTAAGCAACTCAAAAATATTATTATTATTATTATTGTTATTATTATTATTATTATTATTATTGTTATTATTATTATTATTATTATTATTGTTATTATTATTATTATTATTATTATTGTTATTATTATTATTATTATTAATGTTGCTGTTTTTATAACTGCCATGCAATTTCTATTGACGGAATCCGGCATCGCTCGTCGTTTGAATCGTCCTCTGGTAGTACCAGACTATTTCTCATTGAAGCAAACGCAATTTAACAGACGAAAATGAACTCAGACATCTTGAAAGATACTCAGAGTTTATTTATTTGTGTAAGTAAAGCAATGAAAGAGAGAGAACAAGTCTCAAATTCCCTTCGTGTCACGCAGAAACGATCAGGGATTTGTAAAGTTAAGTTCATTGCCTTCGGGAAAAAAGGAAGTTTTAAGTGAATTGTTGCAGTACTGGGAACAAGCTTTTCGAAGGATTAACTCTCTCTCTCTCTCTCTCTCTCTCTCTCTCTCTAATGGCCAAAGTCCGCGCGCGGGATATCGATGGAAAGTAGGTAACTGATTGGAAACTGGCTGAAAAATAGGCGGCGGAGGGTTTAATTAAAGGGGCTACCTCGGGTTGGGCCTCCGGTCATAGCGGGGTTCTCAGGGTTCCGTTTTGGGGCCACTGTTGTTTATCATTTATATAAATGATATTGACGCTGGCATCGTCAGTAGGATCGCCAAGTTCGCTAATACACCAAGCTTGGGGCCAATGTTGGGACGCCCGAAGCGATCAAGCAACTGCGTGCGGACCTACATAGGATAGGAGAGTGGTCTGAAAAATGACAAATGCCGTTTAACTTGGGTAAATGCAAGGTGATGCACATTGGCTACGCCAATCCTAAGTAGGACTACTCCATGTTGGGGAATAATACGAGGTTACTAATTTGGAAAAGGACTTGGGTGTGCTAATTAGGAGCAACCTTAAGTTTACAAACACAGTGCGTAGAGGTGGAAAAGAAAGCCCAGAAGCTGTTGGGTTATATCAGGAGACAATTTCGATTTCGGAACAAGGAGATTGTGCTCTCTCTGTACAATTCCCTGGTTCGGCCGCACCTGGAGTATGCTGTGCAGTTCTGGTCGCCCACCCTCAGGA
>JAJOZX010000092.1:2047500-2052500 GCA_023014485.1 Bathynomus jamesi | reverse complement strand
CGGTGTCCGGAGAACGGGATCTATCCTATGTGTGAATTTCTCAATGGTCCCTGGACTGTTTTCCCTCTTGTTTTTGGTTCATTCGTTTTTCTGTATCCATCCGAAGAGGATGCCAGTGGGCATCGAAACTGTTGTGGAAATAAACTCTGTCTAATAGAGTGCGTTTTTTATCATATCTATGAATGTCATGTGACGGAGGGTCTACAGCTTTACAAGGGATCTGAGCCACTAATCCCCAAAAAGGAAAACCCAGCGAAGCACCTTAATCGACAAACTCTTAAGTCCGGGTTGAGACTCGAACCCAGGACCTGTAGATTAAAGTTCTGATGCTTTACCACAAGGATACGTTGGTGGGTAGTTGTCGAAAAATGAATGCGTGGGTGCAATTTACAGTTCTTTTATTCTTTTCAGATAAATAATAGATCGAATTATCTATCGAACAGAAGTAATTGATCCCAGTCCAATTTTCTGAACAAACGACATCTGATCGCCTTGATATAATAAAATAGACAAGGTATTGTGAGTTAGGTTAGGTTAGATTAGCATAGGTTAGGTTACGGTTATCATAAGCTAAGTTAAGTTATATTTTGAATATGTCGATGTTATGTCTTGTCGACCAAATGAATATTAATCCTAATCGTAACGTCATATCGCTTGAACTTGGTTTAATAAGTGAGTGGTTTAAAGTATGACTCAAAATTTAACGGGATTTTTATGCAGCTTCGGATTAACAAACATTTATTTGCCTTTTATGCAGGAAAGAGGGACCAAGGGGGAATGCCCGCGAAAGCGCCCCCACCCCCATTTGAGGAATACTTTTATTCCTCATCAAAAAGCGATATCAAATTCCTTATTTGAAGTATAATATATATATATATATATATTATATATATATATATATATATATATATATATATTATATATATATATATATATATATATGGGATGAATTTCACAATTAAACACGTGAAATGAATGAATGCTGCAAACCCGTTTTGCTGCAAATCGTTTTTCTTTTTCTTTGTGGGTTTGCAGCATATATATATATAGATATATATATTATGGTGCTCTTCCAATATGTGCTCTACCGCGAAACTGTGATCTACCATATTCCAACAAATATTCCATATTCCAGGCTAACTAACGAAAATATCACGACTTAACCTAACCAATCGTCAAGGGCGTATAGTTGACCTAACGATTGGTTAGGTTAAGTCATGATATTTTCGTTAGTTAGCCTTATAAGGCTAGTTTCACGGTAGAGCACGTATTGGAATATGGTAGATCACAGTTTCGCGGTAGAGCACATATTGGAAGAGCACCTATATATATATATATATATATATATATATATATATATATGGGATGAATTTCACAATTGAACACGTGAAATGAATGAATGCTGCAAACCCGTTTTGCTGCAAATCGTTTTTCTTTTTCTTTGTGGGTTTGCAGCATATATATATATATATATATATATATATATATATATATTACTGAGTTATAGAAAAAATTTCACTGAATTTACAAAGCACCTCTTGGTCCATAGATCCATTCAGGTTACGAGCAGCTCGCAGCTTCATTGACAAGTATATGAAGAATCAAAGTACTGCAGTGGAAACAACAATACTTTGAGTTTTCATGATCCAGTGAACAGTCAAAATCATAATCATTTCCTTTCTTTTGTAATTAGTTTGCATTGCAGACAATTCTGGCTCTATAATATATATATATATATATATATATATATATTAAATCTGTTTGACTGAGAATATTTGTATAAGTGGATGGGATTTCTTGGAAACTCAAAAAAAAAAAAAAATTGAAATACACTTAAAAATGCGGGAAGTTCAAAGGTGAATGAAAGATGGATGCAGCGATGCTTGAATCCTTTATCAAAGTCACTTCCAATTTCTTTCACATTTCCTTCCACAACTCCAGATTTGCTACAGTGACTCAACTGACGAATTAGGTTACATGAATTTAATTCTTGACTGAACCAGTTACACCCTCAAGAAGGAGAGAGAGAGAGAGAGAGAGAGAGAGAGAGGAGAGAGAGAGAGAGAGAGAGAGAGAGAGAGAGAGAATGAAAGAATGTGAGAGAGTGAGAAAGAGTGTGAGAGTGGGAGTATGTGAGAGTGGGAGTGTGTAGGAGAGAGAGAGAGAGAGAGAGAGAGAGAGAGAGAGAGAGTTTCCATGAGTGTAAGGTTTCAGCGTAGAAAGCGTCTTGGAATAAACTTGTCGACCATAACTTTCAAAAGGGCTGAAGGAGTGTATCCATGCAGTGTTCATGCAGATATTGTTTGACAAATCAGTTTCGGTTGAAAAAATTTATCCTATTTCTATTAGAGTTTCGTTTCCAGCGACCGTAAATCAGTAAATAGCACCGTTTTCCTCTAAACGAAGTAAAGCTCGGGGAGCTCGACCTCCGATGGTGCTGGTTAATAATAATCCAGGAGCTAATGCAATGGGGACGCAGGGGTCTGGTCTGAGTTCTGTACCAGTTTCAGCCCCTCTTCAATAATAATCATCAGTTTATCAACTGTTATGTTCATTCTGGAAACATGTATAACTTTTGTACAAAAGCAAAAATACTTGGCCAAAAAATGATATATAAATAAATGTACATTTGGAAGAGTATTATGGAAGATTACTGGAACCATTGATTACTATTTCATAATTTGACAGGTAAAAAGGTGTATATTACCGATTTAATTCGGGGAAACGTTTTCTTTATAAGTTCTGTATTTAATAAGATATCAATTTGCACATCGTTCGGATCCCACGTAAAGTTGTTGGTCCCCTCCTTCATATGACCTTTGCTGTTACCTAAGGAGATTAAACAAACCCATATACTATTATATATTATTATTATTATTATTATTATTATTACACAAGAAAGACGATACAGATGCATACTTCCAATAATATTGTTGTAAAAGAATTGTACTGGTACAGTGTAAACTTTACTGTTCACTGTAAACAGTAAAGTTCGCAAAACATTCAAGTGGAAGTACCTACATGGTTTTTTTTTGTAACTGTAACGTTCCAAGTAATAAACGGTTCCTGACATTGACCGTATAGGTCCCCTTTTGGTATAGATTTTTGGTATATAGGGTCAAAGGGAGATCCAATAAGTTCCTGGTTAGTGACTATGCGGTCTCCAATTTGGAACCTAATTCTGAGAGCAAGCTTTTGATACGAAATGGGAAACGACTTAAAATTTCCATACCATATGTAACTTTACTGCTTACAGTATACAGATAAAAGCATTATAAGTAACCGTAATGCATAGCTGAACTTTTAAGGTATATATGTTATAGAACTGATGAACTACTTCCATGTACAACATCAAAATTTCTTAATTCCCATAAAAAAGGAAAGTAAATATTCCGCTGAACTCAAACCGGCAATTAATGACCAAAAGATATTTTCTTGGTCAATTTTATGTGCTTTGAAAGAACGTGACATCTATTTCTTACGCAAATGAACAGTTTCGAAATATTTTCAGTTTTCGTATTTGAAGAATCGCAAATTTAGAAACGAAACGGACGTGAAATTTCTTCATACTACATTAAAATTAACCAGAAAAATATTTACTGGTGAGGTCACAATGTAACCTAACCACACGTAACCTAATTCTCTAACCCTAACCCTCTAACCTAACCTATCCTACCCTAACCTAACCTAACCAAACCTAAACCTAACCCAACCTAACCAAACCTAAACTATCCAAACCTACCTAACCTAACCTAACCTAACCAAACCTAACCACACTTAACCTGACCACACCTAGGCAATACATATATATGAACAAAAAAGACTCTATCGATCGTAATGTACGTTGGCTAAGCTTTATAATTATTTATTGCTTTATGATCATTTGCACACAATATAAAACAGTTTTCCACGTTATCTTTCATAACAATTCAGAATAGTATGTTGTCATGTTTAGGTGTTGATTGAGTTCAGCGGAATATTAACTAGAATGGAGACTTTATTAAGTCAATTACACAAAATAGTAAAATCATCGCAATAACAGGTGAAGCTTCCAGAGAACGACTAGAAATTGCAAATAGCTATTCGTTCCACACTCACTTCTGACAACACATATAGAATAAATACTAAATCAAGTGGAAAACCCATTAAAGGTGTGAGATTGGTACTCAAACGAACGTCAGCGACATTTTATGTTGAAAATTTATGTATATCCCAAACCAACATTAGTCGAGGATGCAAAGACATTAAAAAGCAATTGAGGATTCGACTTGAAAAAACATCTCAAAGTGATAAAGCCCCAGGCTTTTAATCTGGAGGTCTTGCATAGGTTCAAGTGTATGCTCAGGCCTTCAGATTTCAGCGATTAAGCCGCTTCTATGGGTCTTCTTTGGTGTGATAATGGTTCGGATTCCACATTAATTTTCAGGTCTCTTCAAATGTCAAATGATCCTCGTGGGTGTTATTACGGAGGTAAAATTTTGCTCTTGATACCAACAATGTTCTCGAAAAGACTTTTAAAGCCTCATGAAGCTTATAAAGACTTATTTAGTTTAATATCAGAACTGAAGTGAGTAAATTCCGGAATAAGTCTCTTGCTTTCTGTTTCAAAGATAATGACGGCAGAATGAGAGCAGAAAGTAATCTTTTAATCAACACTCCTGATCATGGTCAGAGACAGATAAATCGCGCAGACGTACGTAAGTACACACACACACACACACACACACATATATTATATATATATATATATATATATACATAGACATACCCACACTGCCCATATTATACGTGTACAGAATCTTTTTCTCGTAAAAATAATTTCAGGGTGGAAATTAGTAAAAATTTTCTCGCGTCAAAAGGCGCCTTTGATTAAGGGTTCGTGTATACACGAAGGAGAAGAGCTCCTCTCTCGAGGTCAAGATGACATCCTTCCTTCTTTGTTTCGCTTTAACAAGCCGAAGGAAAAATTTCTACCCTCAGAATATTAATAAGCTAATCAA
>JAJOZX010000092.1:2040000-2045000 GCA_023014485.1 Bathynomus jamesi | reverse complement strand
TATTTTCACATCTGATAGATTATAAACAACCACTTCTCGACAAGTCTCCCTGTTTCTCAATACACTTAGTCCAGCGATTCTACAAGCTTACTAATGCCATCACAAAAGAATGTTTTGGCTGTGTGCGTAGCCAGTCATGCACCGTTTCCTTCAGGTCATCATCGCTTGGAATCGCTGACCTCTCAAAGCGTCTTTTAGTGTCCAAACAGAGAAAAAATCCGAAGGTGCCAGGTCTGGGCTGTAGGCTGGATGGTCCAAGAACTTCAAATTTAAGTTCTTGAAGGCATTTTCTAGTCTGTGCAGCGGTATGAGGGCGAGCATTGTCGTGTAACAGAAAACACCTTCCGACAATCTCCCTCTCCGTTTTGTGCGATTGCTTGCTTTAACTCATTCGAAGCATGTCAGAATACGATGCATTTGTTACTGTACTTCCACGCTCTAGATAATGTTCAAGGATAGGGCCTCGTGTATCCCAAAACAGTGTTAGCATAACTTCACCTGCTGACGACTGCGCTTTGAACTTCCTTGCAACGGAGATGTGGATGCTTCCATTGCATGCTCTGTCGTTTGCTTTCTGGTTCATAGTGATGGATCCACGTTTTCATCTCAGTGATAATGCGCTCCAAAAAGTTTTCACCTTCATTATATACCGCGCCTAAAGACGAGCAGACGTCCATACGATACGCTTGTGCTCTTCTGTCAACTGTTTGGGCACCCATCTTGCACAAACCTTGTGAAGCCAAGATGTCATGAAACTATCGAATAGGCTGACCCTTGACTGATGTCTAATGAAGATGCAATTTCTTTTATTGTTAATCTTCTGTCATCGAAAATCATGGCTCTGTCTTCTTCCTGCTTGTCACACTGGTTGATGTGACGGTCGTCCTGAGCGCTGAGCATCTGTCACACATGTCCGACCTTCCTTGAACATTTGAATCCACTCCTACACATTTCGCCGTGGTAACGCATTATTCCCATACTGAGATATAAGCGCATGTGAATTCAAACTCCTTCACACCTTCTGATACACAAAAACCGAACCACGGATCTCTTCTTCCAGAGTACAAATTGAAAGTGGCGCAGCCATGCTCACTACTCGTACGATATGTGACAGCTACGAGTAGCCTAAATAAGGCCCTATTACTGTTGCTAGCCTAAATAAGCCTATAGATCTCAGTTTGGCTCGTTATTACGAGTTATATATATATATACTGATTATCACTATGAAAAGTGTGGATACTTATGAAGTACCCTCGAAGGTTCAGGATCGACCTGCGGTCGACCTTCTGCAGCATCCGCTCATTTGGGATTTGATGAAGGAGCGAATTGCTCTCTGATCTCCTCCTGCCTCGTAGCCAGCCACGCATGGCTGGTCAGGGCCTTTGCACAGGAATTGTCCAGCTGGTTCTGAAGTATCAGGTCGTGTGCTGGAGTTTCCTCACTTCTTTGGAGGACATTGAAAAAGCTTTGGGCCCTCTATTTCTGAGGGTTTTCCATCCTCGTTTTCATGGCCCTTGTCCCACTGCAGCTGGGACCGTACAAAATCTGCCTCTTCTCTCATTCCAGTTTGTTTCTATTTCATTTCTAAGGTTAGGACAGGAGGCCTCAAGTATTTTCCATATGTATATTATTGTGTACCGCTCACGCCTTCTTTCGAGAGAGTAGAGTTCCAGGGATTGTAGTCGGGACCAGTAGTCTTCACCTTCCGTTTCCTCTATCTTAGACGTAAAGTCCTTTGGATAGCTTCAATGTTTGCAATGTCTCTTTTTCTGTGCGGGCTTGTGAGTACTGAGCAACACTCAATTATTGGTAGGACTAGACTCTTCCATAATTTGAGTATGATGTTTGCTTTTCTGCTGCGGAAGCTCCTCCAGATGATTCCCATTATTTTTCGAGCCGTTGTGATTTTGATTTTATAGTGCTCTCTGAATTCTGCATCCGACGACATTATTACTCCAAGATCCCTGACTTGTAGATTTGGTGTTATCTGTTTGACTTGCATAATTTTGTACCCTTTTTCCTGTAGCTCTTTGTTATTACTATCTTAGAAGTTGGAATTTTTCTTCGTTGAACTTCATATTGTTGTCTTCTGCCCACTGGAATAATGTTTCAATGTCGTTTTCTAATTTTCTTATGTCATCTTCGTTCAATATTTCCTTACATATCTATGTTCATCTGCGAAGCATGATACAATACTGTCCTTATTCTGCATCAATATCTGCAATCATTATTATGAACAGCAAGGGAGCTAATACTGTCCCTTGTGGGACAGAGCTCACGACTTCCGAGACTTTCGATTTAACTCCGTTTATCACCACTCTTTGTGTTCTTTGCGTCAAGAAATTAAATATCCACCTTCCTAGCTTTCCAGTAATTCCTTATTCTTACGTTTGTGTGCTATGATTCCATGGTCACATTTATCGAAGGCTTTAGCAAAGTCCGTATATATTACATCAATGTTTGTCCTCAACACAATGTTTCTAATATTTCTCCTGGTGGTCTAGTAGCTGTGATAGGCATGATCTACTCGTCCTGAAGCCATGTTCATTTGGGTTGTATAAGTCTTTTTCTTGTAGGTAGTAGGTAGTTTTGCCTCAATTATACGTTCAAAACACTTTATAAGGTGTGAGGTGAGAGCTACTGGCCGATAATTTGTTGGCATTGCTCTGTTACCACCTTTAAATGGGGGGGGGGGGGGGCAATGTTCGCGTTCTTTAAGGGGAGTGGAATTTGTCCTGTGTCGAGTGATTTCCTCCATAGCAAGTATAGCGGTTTTGCAATACTCTCTTTGCATTTCTTCAGAAATGTGGCACTCCATGTGTCTGGCCCTGGCGCTGAATTTTCTCGCATTTGTGATAAGGCCGTAATTACATTTCCTTCCGTGAACTCGAAGTCCATTAATAGGTTTGTGCCGGAATTTGTTCTTGGTTGATCCGTATCTATGTCGAAAAATTCGTCTGGGTTTTCCACTTCCATCTCGGACTTAGGGGTGCTAAACACAGATTTAAATTGTTCCCTAGCAGTTCACTTATTTCTGTCGGGTCATTTGTGTATTCGACCTCCCGTCTATCAACGATCCAATACTCTCCTACACTGCATTTTCGCATTTTCCTTTTCGCAAACGTGTAGAAGTATTTTGGGTTATTTTTGTTTTCAGTCTCTATTATACATAGTATTTCTTGTGGAGTCTTCTCGTGGAGTAGGAAATTCCAATTACCTCCTTTAAATCTTTATTTACGTTTTCCCAATTTACTTTCTTTGAATTTATGTTTAAGCCTTCAAATATTCCATCTGCCTCTCTGGGATGCGTTTTCGGACCTAGGTGCTAACTTCAATTGTATATCGATGAGGTTATGTCGGAGAACTTTGTGGCGTTACTTTTTTATTTATTATTATCTCGTTATTTGTGTCCAGATTAAATCCAAAACGTTCTCCTTTCTCGTGCTTCACCGATTTCCTGGGTAAGGGCGTAATGTTCCATAATATCTAATAGCATTGTTGCTTGGGTTCTAGCATCTTTAGTAATTACCATGAAACTTCTCAACATATATACTTCGTCATTTTCTTCCATGATATGACTGGGAAATTAAAATCTCCAAAAATTGAAATATTTGTTGCTGGGTTTCAAATAATTTTAATATGTTTCTATTTCATTTGTAGCAAATTGGAATTAGCTTTCTGTGGTGTTTGGTGGTCTGTAGATGTTAATATGGTTAGGTTCAGTTCTTTTATCTAATATAATAACTTTAACTGTGCTGTTGATTTGGTTACCTTCACTTCACACGTGTATGTGTTTTTCACGTAGATGCAACACCCTTCCCCTCGTCTAGCCACTCTATCTGCTCTGCATATGTTGTAGTCCAGCAATGCTATTTCAGTATTCTTGATGCAGTTTTCACAGCCTTTTTCGCACTTATGTAAGTGTGTTCCGTTAGGCATATGATATCTGTGCTGGTTTCCTTAGCTAAATTTGCAAGTATTGTAATTTGCAGTCTGTATGGTCGGTACAGAGGCCTTGTATATTTGTGTATAAAACATTTAGTGGGTTTCTAATTTCCGTTTCAGTTTTCCTATATAGTGGTCGTTTCCAGGTCGATGTCGGTTCTTGTTTGGTGTTATTGGTTTGGCCGTGAATTTGGGAGAATTGGGTGCGGCACTTGATACCACTGTGGTTGTATTATCGGTGGTTGTATGTAATGGTGTGGGGAATATACCTGCCGTGTCCTGTCCTCTCTTGTTAGCAGGACAAGCTGTGCTTTTATAGTTCTCATTCCTCGAAAAATTTGTTTCCTTGCTCCTGTCGTTTCTTCTAATACGAATGGGGTTTGTTCTTTCCCGTTCTCTTCTTGGGTACCTTTTATGTGAAAATATGGGCACTCTATATTTAGGCATTTTCTCTGTCAGTGATTGTCTGCACATAGGAGGGTGGAAAAAGTGGCAGTTTTGTCCGTATCTGCATCTTCCTTTACTCATATATCGAAGCTTTTTTTGGGTGACTGTACCTGCAGTTTGCACCATATATGCACGACCCTGTTTATAGTATTCACATATGGCCCGTCGTTTAATCTTACGAGCCCTGTGTGATTCAGTTGCTTTTTTCTGTTTCGCCACCACTTCTTTCCTACTAAGTGGTTTTTTCTGTCTTCGACGAGCTTTCATAGTGTTCTTGGTACCTTCCTCTTTCTCCTTTGTATTCCTGGTATCCCTCTTTTTCCCTTTGTGTTCCTATTTTCTCTCTCTTCGGCAGGGGATATTTCATTCTCTGAGGCTACTTTTGCATCCCTGTATCGTAGCGTGTTGTAGCGTGCGTTCCTGTATGTTGTTGTCCTGAGCTTCAAGTTCCTGCTGAAGCGTGCTTTCCTGTATTGCGTTTTCCTGTTCCTCGTAAATGTTTGTGTCGGCGTTTCCATTGCTTCCTTGTCATCTGTCGGTAAACATGTATTGCCCATATTCATTGCCCTTTGTACCATATTCTTATTTTTTCCATGCATGATGCACAG
>JAJOZX010000092.1:1975000-2037500 GCA_023014485.1 Bathynomus jamesi | reverse complement strand
CCTCGGTTGGGCCTCGGTCAATAGCGGGGTTCTCAGGGTTCCGTTTTGGGGCCACTGTTGTTTATCATTTATATAAATGATATTGACGCTTGGCATCGTCAGTAGGATCGCAAGTTCGCTAATGACACCAAGCTTGGGGCCAATGTTGGGACGCCCGAAGCGATCAAGCAACTGCGTGCGGACCTACATAGGATAGGAGAGTGGTCTGAAAAATGGCAAATGCCGTTTAACTTGGGTAAATGCAAGGTGATGCACATTGGCTACGCCAATCCTAAGTAGGACTACCATGTTGGGGAATAATATCGAGGTTACTAATTTGGAAAAGGACTTGGGTGTGCTAATTAGCAGCAACCTTAAGTTTACCAAACAGTGCGTAGAGGTGGAAAAGAAAGCCCAGAAGCTGTTGGGTTATATCAGGAGACAATTTTGATTTCGGAACAAGGAGATTGTGCTCTCTCTGTACAATTCCCTGGTTCGGCCGCACCTGGAGTATGCTGTGCAGTTCTGGTCGCCACCCTCAGGAAAGATATTGAAAGGCTGGAGCGAGTCCAGGCGAGCGCGACAAAGTTAATCCCTCCGTTAGACATATGGAATACAATCGACTCTTACAGGCCCTGATTGTTTCGCTGGAAACTCGGAGGCTGCGCGGTCAACTCATCGAGATTTTTAAGCTCTTACACGGGTTCGACGATGTCGATTTTAGAAGCATGTTTAGTTTAAATGATAACTCACTCGCAACAATGGTTGGAAGGTGGATTTGAAACGGTTTAGGAATTACTTTACCAAAAGATCTGTGACACGTGGAACAGACTACCTTCAGAAGTTGTCAATAGTTCCTTTGTGGATCAGTTCAAGAAAAGGTTAGACCAATCTTACACACTATTTGAGGATGTGTGTTACTGTCTTCTGGGGTGGCTGTTCGAGAAGCTAGGTGTGACAATGTGTAGGAATTTTTTCCCTGGCACCAGTTGCCATTGGTACCTCCTCGGTATGGCCGCAAGGCCTTTTGAGGTACTTTTTGCCATTGAAACTCCTTGTAACTCTCTCTCTCTCTCTCTCTCTCTCTCTCTCTCTTCTCTCTCTCTTCTCTCTCTCTATATATATATATATATATATATATATACAGGGCGTCCCAAAAAAATGTATACACATTTAACAGCTGATAGCTCAATTGATGTTTCTTCTTTCCAAGTTAAACCCATTAGAATTAATAATGGCAGTCAGACTAAGCTTTGAACAAAGGAAATTCATTCTAAAATGCTACTGGAAGTGTGAAAACGCAGTTGAAGTGCAAAGACAGTTTAGGAGGGAGTTTCAAACAGATCCACCAACGCTACTTACCATCACTCGAATTAGAGATAAGTTTGAAGCCGATGGAACTGTTCAGAATGTCCACAAGAAGCGTTCCGGAAGACCACGGACATTGACAAGCCCACAAAGCAAGAAAGAGTACTGGAAACGTATCACCAAAGTCCAAGAAAATCTGTGCGGCAAGCGAGTCGTGAGGTAGGAATCTCAGAATCGTCTGTCCAACGCATTTTGAAGCGCTGTTAATGGAAAAGTACATTCCAAGATTAGTCCATGCTATTAATGAAGATGATCCGGACCGAAGAGTGGAGTATTGCGAGTGGTACTTGGCACGATGTGGATGTGGATTGGACGAAGGGGTTTCGTAGAATACCCTCCGCGTTCACCAGACCTCACACCACTAGACTTTTTTATGGGGATACTTAAAAGACAAAGTCTACGCTATAAAACCTGCAACAGTCGCTGAATTGAGAGCAGCCATTGAACGAGAATGCACACAATACCAAACGAAATGTTTTGTGATGTTTGCGATTCCATTGCTTCGCGTTATCAGCAGTGCCTGGACCAGAACGGACGTCAGTTTGAAAACAGGCGTTGACAAAACAATTAAATAATGTCTGTAGATTCTATTACATTTTGAAAATGAAATGTATTTTAATAAACACTGCTTTTATAATTATTTAAAGTGTGTATACATTTTTTTGGGACGCCCTGTATAATATATATTATATATATAATATATATATATATTAATTATATATATAATATATAATATAAATATCGCACAGTCCTTTTAACCAAGCTGCAAACGCTTCATTGTTTCATAAAGCACAGTTCTGCCACACATTCAAGGTAAACAGCTTGCAGTATCACTGCCAAGTATACAGTAGATCATCGTACAAACGAGGTTCCTGTGTGTGGTTCGTCACTGCTTAAAACACTGTTTTCTTTTACAATATTTAAATGGTCCATTCATTAATCATTTCCTTGCTTGAATCATTAGTTTCCAGTGCAAACAATTCAGTTCTTTTAGATCCGGTTGCATGATTCATCAGGAACAAGCTGCATCGCTAGTTTGTTCTCTTTACTTCCATAGCGAGGCAACACAAATGCAACCGTTCAAATCACACATACACTCATATCACCTCGGTCCTGCTCTGCAAACTAAACGAAAACTCAGAATATCCGCAATTTCAATCCTTCCTTTTATAAAGCCTCTATAGTGTATATTTTTTGCAGTTGTAAATTGGTATTTGTGTTTTATTTCCATACAATATCAAAACCACAAAATATAACTTGAAACATAAAAATACAATTCCCCTCAAATGAAAAAGTGACACCTTTTGTTTTTACCTTGTAATCAATTTACCTGCGGTAAATTTTATAATTTTTATTTACAACTGCATTAATATTATTATTATTATTATTATTATTATTATTATATTATTATTGTTATTATTCTGATTAATAATTAAAAATTAATTTAAAATTCGTTACATGTTCAAATATTTTTCTTTTAATTTCAATATATTTTTTATTTAGATGTTACTGCACGGAGTTTTACACACAACACACACACACGTGTATATATGTATATATATATATATATATTATATATATATATATATCTATATATAAAAGTGATGCCTCTTATTTTATTTGTCACTAAATATAATTTCATTTACAATGAAAAATTATAGGGAACATGCATACATACATACATACTCGTACATACTGCACACACACACACACACACACACACACACACACACACACATATATAATATATATATATATATATATATAGAGAGAGAGAGAGAGAGAGAAGGAGAGAGAGAGAGAGAGAGAGAGAGAGCTCACGTGAACAAATAATTCGCAATCCTGATTGTAGATAATAATTCATAATATGCTTAAATATTTATAAAAATCGCTCACGAATACTCCCATATTATATATTCTCCTTTTTATAATTTCCCCTTTTTTAACTAATCCACTTCTCCAATACTGATAATATTCTTTATTTGGGTCTAAAAAATTCGTATCTTTGAATATTTAAATATACGCAAACAGAATATTTCATAAACTTTATTACATTTTTGCTATCAAGTTCACGTAATGGAAATCTTATTATTGTAAATTATATATATATATATTATATATACATGCATACACACACTGTGTGTATGTATATAAGAGGAGATTGTAGACACCAATCGACCAGGGAAGTACTCCAGGGCGGGTGGGGGAATGTTAGCTAGGAGACAGGGAGTGCTGGAATTTCCGTTTCTCCTGTCACTGTCCTCCTTAGCTGATCTTTTTCGGTGTCTCATTTATCCTATGAGTAGTTCAGCATGCTCTCAAACACACACTTCTCCCTCTGTTCTTCACTATACATACATGCATCTTACACACTATGGAATCTTTTCAATATATATATATATATAAATGGCATAAAAAATGCTTTTGGCTCTCTGCTTCTTCTGTGGAGGGGTCCTTTTGCGGGCGCTCGCCCTTGGCCCCCCCTCCTTCTTTCATAATATATATATATATATATATATATATATATATAATATATATTATATATAAGGCCCCAGTCCCTTACTTTTATTTTTGGGTTAATCAGCTGTGTAAATTGCATTAAAGTCGGTTGGAAAATAAAAAAAAGTGGGTCTCGCGGGTACGCTCCTCCCTTACGTCAAAAAAAAATCTCCGTTATAGTTCTTGTTTCCTCTTTTCACTATTAGTTCAGAAGGATAAATATATCTTGGTACTTTACCCAAACCCAGCGCCTGTGCTACAATGGGTAACATTTTTTCCCTGTAAGCGAACTGAAGTCATTGAGGTCCGGGGTTCGAATCACGTGGTATTAGTAATAATAGCTCAGAAGTTAGACCAGTGGACTGCTTTCGTTTAACCTGAATGCTGTTCCATTTTATGGTCCCCTTCATTGATTATTACTAATATTACTATTACTATTACTATTACTATTAGGGCCTACTAATACGGCATTAAAAAATAATCTATATTATTAGTACAAATATCATTTACGTATTTTCCTTTTTTTAATTAAATAATTTACTCTTTATATTTTTTTTGTCTGTCTATTCTCCGTTAAAGAGAATTATTTATGTAATAGATAATAGATTAGATCTGCTCTTTGAGGTTAATTATTACTATATCAGTTACTTATTCCCCTTTGAAATTAACGTTATCTATCGCTATATCCCATTTAATAAGGTATTTGCGAAGGTATTTAGACCGTATGTCTTACTGTTTATGTGTGTTTATTTATGTCTCTCCAATGTGAATACGAGTTTGGAGCAGAACTATGAGCTATTTAAGTGTTGCTTATTTTGTTAATGAGTTTATTTTTAGTGTCATAAACGCCTCGGTGATGGGCAGGTTTATATATCTGCGTGTCAGAGTTAAAAAGCGCCAAGTCATCACAGACATACGCATAGACGTAACGCTTTTTAACCCTGACACCAAAAAAAAAAAAAAAAAAATAGTATAAAATAATAATAATAATATAATATAATAATAATAATAATAATAATATTTTAGATTATTTAACCTCGTAACATCTATGACTGTAAATGCAAAAACTTCGCTTTTCTACGTGAAGGTCAAATATGATAATAAAAACCCACTCTAATAGACAGAGTTTATTTCCACAACAGTTTTCGATGCACACTGGCATCCTCTTCGCGTGGATACAGAAAAACGAATGAACCAAAACAAGAGGAAAACAGTCCAGGGACCATTGAAAAATTCACACATAGGATAGATCCCGTTCTCCGGACCGAAGGACATTTTATCAAAGGGTCCCGCTTATAAGTACCTTCGCACAAATTAAAATTATCTTGTTCTTACATACAGATTCTATTATTTTTTATGTAATTATTACATTTATTATTACATTTATTACATTTATTATTGCATTATTATTTTACTACAGAAATTATAAATTTATTGTTACATTGATTATTACATTGATTAATAAACGACAATGTAATAATCAATGTAGTAATAAATTTGTAATTTCTGTATTAAAATAATAAATGTAATAAATGTAATAATTATGTAAAAAATAATAGAATCTGTAGTATAGAACAAGATAATTTTAATTTGTCCGAAGGTACTTATAAGCGGGACCCTTTGATAAAATGTCCTTCCGGTGTCCGGAGAACGGGATCTATCCTATGTGTGAATTTTTCAATGGTCCCTGGACTGTTTTCCCTCTTGTTTTTGGTTCATTCGTTTTTCTGTATCCACCCGAAGAGGATGCCAGTGGGCATCGAAACTGTTGTGGAAATAAACTCTGTCTAATAGAGTGGGTTTTTATTATAATATCTATGAATGTCACGTGACGGAGGGTCTACAGCTTTACATGGGATCCGAGCCACTAATCCCAAAAGGAAAACCCAGCGAAGCACCTTAATCGACAAACTCTTAAGCCCGGGTTGAGACTCGAATCCAGGACCTATAGATTAAAATTCTAATGCTTTACCACTCGGATAAATTGGTGGGTGGTTGTCGAAAAATGAATGCGTGGGTGCAATTTACAGTTCTTTTATTCTTTCAGATAAATAATAGATCGAATTATCTATCGAACAGAAGTAATTGATCCCAGTCCAATTTTCTGAACAAACGACATCTGATCGCCTTGATATAATAAAATAGACAAGGTATTGTGAGTTAGGTTAGGTTAGATTAGCATAGGTTAGGTTACAGTTATCATAAGCTAAGTTAGGTTAAGTTATATTTTGAATATGTCAATGTTATGTCTTGTCGACCAAATGAATATTAATCCTAATCGTAACGTCATATCGCTTGAACTTGGTTTAATAAGTGAGTGGTTTAAAGTATGACTCGAAAGTTAACGGGACTTTTATGCAGCTTCGGATTAACAAACACCTATTTGCCTTTTATGCAGGAAAGAAGGACCAAGGGGGAATGCCCGCAAAAACGCCCCCACCCCCATTTTGAGGAATACTTTTGTTCCTCATCAAAAATCGATATCAAGTTCCTTATTTGAAGTATATATATATATATATTATATATTATATATAGGGTGATCCAGAGAAATGGGACCCAAAAGAAACCCCCTGTAACTCTTAAAGTATAAGTCCTTTTATAAAATCATACGCATCATTCGAAAGAGGATAGTTACAAGTTTGTATAGGATTGTATAGGTTTTTGACAATACAAGACAAGATAAGATACAAAACAAAATAAAGTGTTTAGTTAAACTAACCCTTCAAGATGACTGCATGGACTGTGGAACAGCTGCGTTTCATAACTGAGCAATATTATGAAGCATGGAAGAATGTAGTTTCAGCTCTTAGAAGTGATTTTGACATCTGAATTTGTCTTGAAGATCTTTGAGCTGAAACTACACTTCTTCCATGCTCATAATATTGCTCATGTTATGAACGCAGCTGTTCCACTCCATGCAGTCATCTTGAAGGGTTTAATATATTATGGGATGAATTTCACAATTAAACACGTGAAATGAATGAATGCTGCAAAAGCGTTTTTGCTGCAAATCGTTTTTTCTTTTTCCTTGTGGGTTTGCAGCATATATATATATATATATATATATATATATATATATATATATATAGATATATAGAATATACATTATACTGCAAACACGCAGTATAATTAACGTAAAGAACGACGCTTTTGTATAGGAGAATTAACCGCGCAAGATGAGAGCGAAAGAAACGAAACAAATGAAAAAATGAGGTACCCACCGGAATCGAACCCGGGAACTTCCGATTGCCGGTCCAGATATGAATAACCACTACACCACAGGCCTCACCAAACATGTCGTAATTCCTCTACATACGCGCAGAAACCAATGCCCCAAAGGGGCACCTCCCGCATGCCGTAACATTTATACATTATAACTGCAAACACGCAGTATAATTAACGTAAGAACGACGCTTTGTATAGGAGAATTATCCGCGCAATGAGAGCGAAAGAACGAAACAAATGAAAAAATGAGGTACCCCCCGGGAATCGAACCCGGGATCTTCCGATTGCCGGTCAGATATGATACCACTACACCACAGGCCTCACCCAAACAAATGTCGTAATTCCTCTACATACGCGCAGAAACCAATGCCCAAAGGGGCACCTCCGCATGCCGTAAACATTTATACATTATAACTGCAAACACGCAGTATATTAACATAAAGAACGACGCTTTTGTATAGGAGAATTACCCCGCAAGATGAGAGCGAAAGAACGAAACAAATGAAAAAATGAGGTACCCACCCGGGAATCGAACCCGAGATCTTCCGATTGCCGGTCAGATATGATAACCACTACACCACAGCCTCACCCAAACAAATGTCGTAATTCCTCTACATACGCGCAGAATCCAATGCCCCGGGTGGGTACCTCATTTTTTTCATTTGTTTCGTTCTTTCACTCTCATCTTGCGCGGATAATTCTCCTATACAAAGCGTCGTTCTTTACATATATAGCAACACCGGACAAAAAATTAGTCACCCCTCTCAGAATGTACCTAATAACGTGTGACGGCGCCTCTGGCCTTGATAACCGCACGAATCCGGCGAGGCAGAGACTCTACGAGGTTGTGCATGTACTGACATCGATTTGCTGCCACTCGTTCATCAGCCGGTCCCGAAGTTCCGCCAGAGTCCGTGGGTGTCTATTCCTGCGCTTCACTTTCTGTTTCCAGCCTGAACAACACCTTCGACCACGCATTAAGGATTAAAGGCTTCATTGGACCTGCGATGTACTCGTCGCCTCCCATCATTGGAGAACAAACAAAACGGGACTCATCGTACCAAATTACACGTTTTCCAATCTGCCGCAGTCCAGTTTTTGTGCCTCTGAGCCCATTTATACGTGCCAATTTGTGACTTGCTGTTAACAGCGGCTCTCTTCCGTGGTACCCTGCTCCAGATGTCCATCGCATGCAGTTCTCGTCGCAATGTCCGTTCGGAAATTGGTCGCTGGAGAACTCATTGGTTTTTGGAGCAATTGCAAAAAAACTTTCACTTTTTTCTACGTGAAGGTCAAAATATGAAAATAAAAACCCACTCTATAGACAGAGTTTATTCCACGACAGTTTTCGACGCCCACTGGCATCCTCCTCGGGTGGATACAGAAACACGAATGAACCAAACAAGAGGGAAAAACAGTCCAGGGACCGACCGTTAAGAAATTCGCACCTAGGTTAGATCCCATTCTCCCGACACCGGAAGGGCATTTTCATTAAGTACATTAGCGCAAATTTAAAACTATCTTCCTGTTTCTAAACATACAGATTCTATTATATTTTTTTACATAATTATTGAATTTATTATTAATTTTATTACATTTAATTTGCATAATTATTTATTACAGAAATTATAAATTTATTATTACATTGGTTATTACATTATTGTTTATTATACAGAACTTATAAACCGAAAACGAATGAAAAGCCGATTAGGAAACAATCCAGAGAAATTCGCACCTAGGTTAGATACCGTTCTCCCACACTGGAAGGGCATTTATTACAGGGTCCGCTTATAAGTACATTCCCACAAATTAAAACTATCTTGTTCTATACATACAGATTCTAATATTTTGACATAATTACTGGATTTATTATTACATTACATTTTTTTAACATTTATTATTATTACCTTTACCCTAATTATTAAATTTATAATATTACCTTTATTATTACATCTGTTGCATTTATATTTATTTCCATATTTATTACTTCCATTATTACATTTACTAAAGGCGAGTAAGGAAACATTCCAATCCAGAGACATTTAAGAAATTCACACTTAGGTTCGACACACGTTCCCACGACTCCGTAAGGGATTTTTTGACCAGAATCTCATTAAAGGGTCTAACTTATAAGTACCTTCGCACAAATTAAAATTATCTACTTTTTCTATACACACAGATTCTATTATTTTTCTTTTGACATAATTATTACATTTATAAGTACCTTACTTGATTCCCAATCTATAGCATGATTATTTTGGCTGGCGTGATAAAAAAGGCATTATTAGTATTACAACTTCTGAAGGCATATTTGTGTTCTTTAATACGGGTTTCAATATTTCTTCCAGTTACTCCCCACGTATACTAAATCACAACTTTTACAGGGAATGCTGTAGACACAGGCTTGTTCCTCTTTTGCCACGTTATTCCTAACCAATTTACTTTCACGGTAGACGAATATTTGAACGCCAAAGCAAACTTAAAATCTTTCGTCAACGGTTTTACTCTTTCTAAGCCGGCAATGTAAGGCAAACTCACATATTGTTTTTGGTTAACTGAAGGTTCCCGAGGGGCATAAAAAGATTTTCTGGCTTTAAAATACGCCTTTCTGATAACCACTCGGGATATTTTAAATCCTTAAAAATGTTCCAAATCTTTGAATTTTCCGGGTCCAGCAAATGTGGGCTACAAATCATTCGTGTTTCTGTATCCACCCGAGGAGGATGCCAGTGGGCGTCGAAACTGTCGTGGAAATAAACTCTGTCTATTAGAGTGGGTTTTTATTTTCATAACTTGGAGCAATTGTTCTCTGGTTTGAAAACGATTTGCAGTTACTAGACGAGAAACATGGCGGCGGCCCCTATTGTCGAGAATTGTTTTCCGGCCACAGTTACGCGTCGATTGTCAGTTGATTGCGAACTACACCACTCTTTGTAAACTCGCTGGACAGTACGCGTTGACACACCAACAAATTGGGCTACTTCAGACATTTTGTGTCCGTGGGCTCTGCCAAACACGATGGCTCCTTTTTGCCACTGAGTAACGTCTGCCTCACGACCCATTTTGCAGACTATATCCAACACACACTTTGTTCTTCACCCCTCACGAAACAGATCTGATCCTGTGTGCTACGCGTCACCGCTACTTGTCACTTACCAATGCTACATCAGCGCCCTCTGTGTGACCTTGAACTTCCTACTATCGGTGCTATTCGGGTGACTAATTTTTTGTCCGGTGTGCTTATATATATATATTATATATATATTATATATATATATATATATATATATATATAGAATATATATATATATATAGATGGAAAAAATAGGTCCTGCTCCAACCAGATTAGCCTAAACACAACCTAGGCTACGTTGGAGATGGAAGACCTAGGCCAAAGATGAACTAGCCTAACTATTTGTCCATAAACAGGACTTCCATACACTTTTGTTAAACAATTACAGCTGAAATGTCAGCTTATTTAACCTAAATTTAATAACCGAAGGGAAATTTATGAACTTCTTACCTTGAAACTGTTATAAATTTTATCTCTTACACCACTAAAACATTTTTATTCCGGCTTTTTCCGTCGCTGTTGTTATGCTTAATCAGCTTATGCTTATTCAGCTTCTCGCCCTGTTATTCTGCTTATCCCGATCTTTTTCTTCTTCTTCTTAAAACCGTGTTGCTATTTCTAGCCATGGGATCTTTTTTCTTTTCATCCCATATTTGTTTTTTCGTTGGTGTTTTTTAATTTTTCTCAGCAAGAGTTCATGTTCTCCTTCTGAGTTATTTTTTATTATTATTATTTATTTTAATGTCAATATGGCTTATCCAAGATTAGGTGGGTCTTCCATTTCGGTACTCCCAAATTTTCCATACATTGGGGCCAGCCAGAAAGGAAAAATTGCATGTGAAACCCAATTTTTTCTTTAATATTTATTAACCCATCTTAGATTACCTATATTTTATGTTTTATTTGTTATTCCATTTTTGTTTTTCCTCACTTTTTAATATAAAAAGTGTAGCATTTTATAAAGTCCTCACCCTTTTCAAAATGAAAGGGTGTTGCATTTTAGTTTATTTTCCATAGGAAATATTACAATACTCCAGCCCTTATCTTTTGTTGTAACATCTGCCTAGCTCGTAGAGCAGTTGAACGTTGTGGTCTACTATTTGTGGTATAGGTTATTGTAGTAGTAGGACTAGTTACATCATTTATTGAACAGGTTAGGTTTGGTATAGTTTGGGTCAAATTTTGATCATCATCAGAATCTATTATAGATTCATCATCTTGATCATTTTTGTTAACAGTAGTTGGTCCTACTTCTAGGGGGTATAAGAGTGATACATCTCTTATAGTTTCACCTGAAGCAGTTTTAAGTTTTACAACCCTGGTTAATCCATCTTCCCCAGTTTTTAGTTCTAAAACTCTACCTAATGGCCAACACTGTCTTGGTGTATTTTGTCTAATTAGAACTACATCTCCTACCCTAATTTTATTAACCCAGTCTTTGTTTTGTATATATTTATGTCTTTCTCTCAACCCAACAAGGTATTCATCACTCCATTGCTTTTTAAATTTTGTTTTTATATTTGTTATTTGTGATAATCTATTTTGCAAATCATGATTATTATCACTCCAAGGTGGATCATCCAAGGAGATATTGTAATCAGGTAGAAGGTTAATGACTTCTCCCTTAATCAAATGATTTGGGGTGAGAGGCTCTACATCATTAATATTATCCCCTACATAAGTAAGAGGTCTGTTATTGACAACATTCTCAATTTCACTAATGAGAGTGAGAAGTTCAAAGAATTCAATTTGTTTTTTACCTATTGATTTCTTTAGGCAATTCTTTATTGTTTGGATATTCCTTTCCCAGATTGCTCCATACCATGGTGATGCAACAGGGATGTATTTCCATTTTATTTTGTTATTTTGTAGATATGTTATGGTATGTGAATTTTGTAATATGTCATTTATTTGGTTTTCACCAGCCTTGAAATAGGTTGCATTATCTGTCCAAACAATTTTGGGTACAGAATGCTTAGCACAAAATCTTCTAAAGCTATAGACAAATGATTCTGCGGAGAGATCACTCACTACGTCTAAGCTGACTGCTCTAGAAGATGAACATGTGTAAAGTATGATGTACATTTTTTGTTCTGTTGTTCCCAGACCAACAGTCAAACTTCCTGTATAGTCTATGCCAACTGTTTCAAAAGGCCTATTAAAGGTGACTCTCTCTGTTGGCAAATCAGGAGGATTGGTCTTCCTGAAAGATCTGGAATGAATCCTTTTGCAGGTGACACAGTTATTCAAAACTGTCTTTACAGTCATTCTGCCTTTGGGTATCCAATACAACTTTCTAATGGCATTTAATGTTTGTGGAACGCCCATGTGATAAAGTTCATTGTGTTTCTCTCTAATAATTAGGGTTGTAATGTGATGGAACCTAGGAAGAAGAAGGGGTTGTTTACTGTTATATGTGATTTGTGATTTGTTTAATCTACCCTTACATCTTAATAAGCCATCTTTGTCAATGTAAAGATTCAAGTTTATTACCACAGAGGGTACTTTGTTCCTTTGTTTACCAATTGTTAAAAAATCTATTTCATTTTTGTATTCTGTTTGTTGTATGTGGTTAATCCAATATTTGGTAGCTAGACTTGTATACATTTCATTATCATTATTTCTTTGTTTATTTTTTTCTTTAAACAGTTGTGAATGAATCTGAGACAGTAAGATGTTACCCTTACAAGTTTGCCAAAGTCAGAATAACTGTTATAATCTAATAGTGGCTCAACTTTATTTGTGGTTATCATGTTAAGTTTTACATTAATTTGTTCTGCTGGCCACATTGTTTCATCCTGAATGAATTCAGGTCCATGAAACCAATTTTTGTTGGATTTTAGTAATTTACAGGATAATCCTCTTGTGAGAAAGTCTGCAGGATTTTGTTTTGTTGGAATGTATCTGAAGGTTATGTCCAAATTTTGTCTAGCTTCTTTAATGTCTCTTAATCTGTTACGGACAAAGATGTTTTTTGAGTTTAACTCATCAGAGTTGATCCATGCCAAGCAGATTTGACTGTCAAGCCAAATATATGTAGTTGTGATGTTTACATCATAATAGACTTCATGGAGAAATACTGTTATTTTTACAGCTAGATAACCCGCAAGTAGTTCAAGCTGAGGAATAGTTTTCTTTTGTTTTAAGGGTGTTACTTTCCCCTTGGCATAGATCAAATGGCTGCCATCCTCACCTACAAGGTAAGCGCAACAGCCATACACCTTTTCACTGGCATCACCAAATACATGCAAGGTTTGAGGTGTATCTCTGTGTCCACAAACTCTGGGAATATTTATGTTTTGTAATTTATTGAGATCTTTAGCTAACCTTTTCCAGCTATCTTGTTGTTTATTGGTTATAGGATCATCCCAGTCTAGTTTCTGTTTCCAAAATTCTTGTAAAAGAACCCTGGATCTGATAGTAGAAGGAAGGAGTAAACCCATAGGATCAAATATTTTTGAACTTTCGGATAAGATCTTTCTTTTTGTGTTAGCTGTTGTATCTAAGGTGTAGCCTTTTGTGCAGAGTGAATCATGAACTTTAGAATCTGAGTTCAAATCCCAGATCATGCCTAATGTTTTCACCCTGTTTGTTGGTTCTGTTAATCCTTTGTCTTCTGATTTTATTTTTTGATTTAGTCTCTCATTATTTGTGATCCACTCTCTTAATTCAAAATTACCTTCTTTCATTATTTTATCTGCTTTTATGTAAACTTCATTTAATTCTGACTCTGTTTTGGTTGATCCTACAAGGTTATCTACATAGAAGTGATCTTTCAAGAACTGAACAGTTAAATCATTTTCATCATACAAATTTAAGTGATGTTTTGATAGTTAAAAGCCAGTAAACTAGGACTTGCATTTGCTCCAAACAAAACCACATTAAATTTAATGTTTTAAACCCTTTATTTAAGTCATTTGGATCATTAAACCACAAGAATCTTAGTTGATCTTTGTCATAGTTATTTTTCAGATGAATTCTCAAAAAGCTTTGCTTATATCACTTTGAACTGCATAGTCATCTAATCTAAATCTAGAAGGATTTTTACAAGGTCTGAATAAGATTAGGCCCCTCTATGAGACAGTCATTCAAGCTATGCTTATTGCCATCTTTAAGACTACAGTTATACACAACTCTAAGTTTTGTTGTGGGTGCATCCTTTCTATAGACTCCTGTGTGAGTAAGATAATGGCAGTTGTCTTTTTTAAAGGGGTGATCTTTAACTTCTTCAATGAAGCCTTTTTCCACTGGTCCTTGAAAAATCATCACATTTTAATTCTCTTGTCATTTTTAATCTTTTCATCAAATTATGAGATGACCTTTAGCTACCTTTAGATTATCATTTAATTTTGGACTATGATCTTCCAAGGTAGTTCAATTGAATAATGGCCATTTTCATACATGATGGTGTTTTCAAAATTTTCAGCCATTAATTGATTTTCATCTGTATGATCACCATCTTGCACCCCCACTGACTCTAATAGCCAGAGCTGTTGTACACCTTTATCTAATTCTTCAGTTGTTAATGATTTATTTAATATTTCAGTATTTATGTCATTATTTGAGTTGTGTAAGACCTTGTCATAATAGGGCAAGTTTGTTAGTCATATATTTTTATTTTTCATTGTTATTTTATAATTATCTATGTGTCCCAGTGGAGCTATACCCCAGTGAGTATCTAGAGCAATCCCATCTCCTATTCTGACTATGCCCTTCTGAATTAAGTGAATATAATCAGCTCCAATTAACATTTGAACATTATCTATTATATCATCATTTAAATTTCTATCTGCAATTTTATATTGCTTTTTAAGTTGTTGTATTACTTCTTTTAAATTTGGTATTTTAAATTTTTGTGACCAACTTGTTCAATGACTACTGCTTCTATGTTTGTTGTTTTATTCTCTGTGGGTATATCCAGATCTAAATTGACTGTATTATATTTTTCTTTCTGTTCATTTTCTTTGACAAATGATGTTATACACAATTCTTGTTCATTTTTATGAGTTTGTAGGCCTAATTGATTAACTAATGATTGATCTACAAATGTTTGTTGGGAACAAGAATCTATTAGACATCTTATAGGAGTTGTCCCACCTTCTTTATTTTTTAAATCTAAGGTTATTGTAGGTAGTACACTAGAATTTTTATTGACATTATTTATTGATATATGTCCATTGAATGTTTTTTCATTTTTCTTTAGGTTTTGTTTATTTGAATTTTTAAATGAATCACAAGACAAGAGACATGATTTATACTTCCACAATTAACACATTTGAATCTTATTTTTGTTTTGCAGTCTTTGTTAGTATGTCCTGCTCCTGTGCATTTAGTACAAAGGTTTAACTGAGAACACCTATTTATCCGGGATTCTAAATCTACATATTTAGTACATCGTGTGCTATAGTGATCATCAGCCGAACAAAATTTACACTTACGTACAAATTCTGTCGTAACATTAAAATTTCGTAGTGTAGGAGTTAGACCTATCACTTTTTGTTCTGATTTGTCTTTTTGTTGTGGTTGTGATTTTGTTTGTATTCTCTTTGTTTGTGAATCAATCTTTGTTTGTGAATCTATCTTTGTTTGTGAATCTATCTTTGAAGATTTGTACATTGACAAAACATTTGGAAATTCATTCCTTATTTCATCAAGGGTAGGGTATGTATTTCCCGTTATTCTTTGGAAAATATCCCTCATTTGGGTAGGTAAACAATCAAATATTATGGCTTGGATAAACCATGCTGATTTCTCTAGATCTATATCATTTTTGTAGATGACCTAACATGCATTCAATTTCACAATAGAAATTGTACAGATCCTGATGGTTATCCTTGGCTGGTTTTATATTTTTAAATTTATTGCTAAGTCATTTACTATTTCTTTTTTATTTAGGAAATTTCTTTCTAGTAATTTGAGAGCTATTTTATATGAACTGCCAATTGCCGGTAAGGCATCAACCAGTTTTAGGGCTGGGCCTTTAAATAATTAAGGAGATAACTGAATTTGTCAACATCAGATATTAATCTTTGTTGCCAATTAAACTATCAAATTTTTCTAGAAAAGACTGAAATTTTGTTCGATCACCCTCAATATTGGTACTTGTAATGTTGGTAACTTAGCTTTTAGTTGTTTATTGTCATCATTAGAAATGGATACATTTCTGAAGGCCTCAATCAAACTTTGATTTGTAGCCTCTAAATTATTTGGTAGATTATCTAAAGCAGCATATAATTCATTTATGTGAGAATCTATTTCAAAAATATTCTGTTCTTGTTCACACAAAAGTGCTGTATATCTCTCTTCACCAACATTTAACGCATCAGTTTCTGTAACAATTTCCTCATCTATAATTATTATTTCCTGTTTAATTCTATTTAAACCACCCAAAATAGTATCATAATCCCTTTTATTTGGATTTTCTTTGCTATTAAAGGTAGTTAAAAGCCTGGTAATTACTCCCTTCCTTGCTGATCTCTTCCTTTTTAATGATTTAATCGTTGCCTCAATTGCTTCACATTCAGCCATACTTTATTTATTTTATTTTTCCAAAATTAAGTCCCCAAAATCCTAAACCCTTTCAACTCTATAAATAAGCTTTATTTTGGTTAAATAGGCTAGGCTTCTGATTACCCTTATTCTAGAATTTTACCATTATGACCAAATGATAAGTTCTGAAGCATTTGTATTATTTCTTATTTTTATTTTTAGTTAGGACTTCTTAATTTATTATTATTTATATGTAGTATTTGAAAAAGCCAAACATGGAATAAATTCTGTTCAGATGTCAAAATGTTTGATAAAGCGTAATTTTAATATTTTTTTATTTTAATTTATTTTATTTTATTTTAGGTTAAGGTTAAGGTTTTCACAGCAAATAACCCTTCCCCAACACGGGCCACCTTTTATATATGGAAAAAATAGGTCCTGCTCCAACCAGATTAGCCTAAACACAACCTAGGCTACGTTGGAGATGGAAGACCTAGGCCAAAGATGAACTAGCCTAACTATTTGTCCATAAACAGGACTTCCATACACTTTTGTTAAACAATTACAGCTGAAATGTCAGCTTATTTAACCTAAATTTAATAACCGAAGGGAAATTTATGAACTTCTTACCTTGAAACTGTTATAAATTTTATCTCTTAACACCACTAAAACATTTTTAATCCGGCTTTTTCCGTCGCTGTTGTATGCTTAATCAGCTTATGCTTATTCAGCTTCTCGCCCTGTTATTCTGCTTATCCCGATCTTTTTCTTCTTCTTCTTAAAACCGTGTTGCTATTTCTAGCCATGGGATCTTTTCTTTTCATCCCATATTTGTTTTTTCGTTGGTGTTTATTTAATTTTTCTCAGCAAGAGTTCATGTTCTCCTTCTGAGTTATTTTTATTATTATTATTTATTTTAATGTCAATATGGCTTATCCAAGATTAGGTGGGTCTTCCATTTCGGTACTCCCAAATTTTCCATAATATATATATTATATCTATATATATATATATATATATATATATATATACATTACTCAGTGATAGAAAAAAGGTTTCACTGATTTTACAAAGCACCTTTTGGTCCATACATCCATTCAGGTTACGAGCAGCTCGCAGCTTCATTGACAAGTATATGAAGAATCAAAGTACTGCAGTGGAAACAACAATACTTTGAGTTTTCATGATCCAGTGAACAGTCAAAATCATAATCATTTCCTTTCTTTTGTAATTAGTTTGCATTGCAGACAATTCTGGCTATATATATATATATATATATATATATATATATATATATAAAATCTGTTTGACTGAGAATATTTGTATAAGTGGATGGGATTTCTTGGAAACTCAAAAAAAAAAAAAAAAATTGAAATTACACTTAAAAATGAGGAAGTTCAAAGGTGAATGAAAGATGGATGCAGCGATGCTTGAATCCTTTATCAAAGTCACTTCCAATTTCTTTCACATTTCCTTCCACAACTCCAGATTTGCTACAGTGACTCAACTGACGAATTAGGTTACATGAATTTAATTCTTCGACTGAACCAGTTACACCCTCAAAGAAGGAGAGAGAAGAGAGAGAGAGAGAGAGAGAGAGAGAGAGAGAGAGAGAGAGAGAGAGAATGTGAGAATGAAGAATGTGAGAGAGTGAGAAAGAGTGTGAGAGTGGGAGTATGTGAGAGTGGGAGTGTGTAGGAGTGTGAGAGAGAGAGAGAGAGAGAGAGAGTTTCCATGAGTGTAAGGTTTCAGCGTAAGAAAAGCGTCTTGGAATAAACTTGTCGACCATAACTTTCAAAAGGGCTGAAGGAGTGTATCCACGCAGTGTTCATGCAGATATTGTTTGACAAATCAGTTTCGGTTGAAAAAATTTATCCTATTTCTATTAGAGTTTCGTTTCCAGCTACAGTAAATCAGTAAATAGCACCGTTTTCCTCTAAACGAAGTAAAGCTCGGGGGAGCTCGACCTCCGATGGTGCTGGTTAATAATAATCCAGGAGCTAATGCAATGGGGACGCAGGGGTCTGGTCTGAGTTCTGTACCAGTTTCAGCCCCTCTTCAATAATAATCATCAGTTTATCAACTGTTATGTTCATTCCGGAAACATGTATAACTTTCATACAAAAGCAAAAATACTTGGCCAAAAAATGATATATAAATAAATGTAAATTTGGAAGAGTGTTATGGAAGATTACTGGAACCATTGATTACTATATTTCATAATTTGACAGGTAAAGAGATGTATATTACGACTTAATTCGGGGAAACGTTTTCTTTATAAGTTCTGCATTTATAAGATATTATGGAAAATTTGGGAGTACCGAAATGGAAGACCCACCTAATCTTGGATAAGCCATATTGACATTAAAATAAATAATAATAATAAAAAACTCAGAAGGAGAACATGAACTCTTGCTGAGAAAAATTAAAAAACACCAACGAAAAAACAAATATGGGATGAAAAGAAAAAAGATCCCATGGCTAGAAATAGCAACACGGTTTTAAGAAGAAGAAGAAAAAAGATCGGGATAAGCAGAATAACAGGGCGAGAAGCTGAATAAGCATAAGCTGATTAAGCATAACAACAGCGACGGAAAAAGCCGGATTAAAAATGTTTTAGTGGTGTTAAGATAAAATTTATAACAGTTTCAAGGTAAGAAGTTCATAAATTTCCCTTCGGTTATTAAATTTAGGTTAAATAGCTGACATTTCAGCTGTAATTGTTTAACAAAAGTGTATGGAAGTCCTGTTTATGGACAATAGTTAGGCTAGTTCATCTTTGGCCTAGGTCTTCCATCTCCAACGTAGCCTAGGTTGTGTTTAGGCTAATCTGTTGGAGCAGGACCTATTTTTTCCTATATAAATGGTGGCCCGTGTTGGGAAGGGTTATTTGCTGTGAAAACCTTAACCTTAACCTAAAATAAAATAAATAAATTAAAATAAAAAAATAATAAAATTACGCTTTATCAACTTTTGACATCTGAACAGAATTTATTCCATGTTTGGCTTTTTCAAAAACTACATATAAATAATAATAAATTAAGAAGTCCTAACTAAAAATAAAAATAAGAATAATACAAATGCTTCAGAACTTATCATTTGGTCATAATGGTAAATTCTAGAATAAGGGTAATCAGAAGCCTAGCCTATTTAACCAAATAAAGCTTATTTATAGAGTTGAAAGGGTTTAGGATTTTGGGGACTTAATTTTGGAAAATAAAATAATAAAGTATGGCTGAATGTGAAGCAATTGAGGCAACGATTAAATCATTAAAAGGAGAGATCAGCAAGGAAGGGAGTAATTACCAGGCTTTTAACTACCTTTATAGCAAAGAAATCCAAATAAAAGGGATTATGATACTATTTTGGGTGGTTTAAATAGAATTAAACAGGAAATAATAATTATAGATGAGGAAATTGTTACAGAAACTGATGCGTTAAATGTTGGTGAAGAGAGATATACAGCACTTTGTGTGAACAAGAACAGAATATTTTTGAAATAGATTCTCACATAAATGAATTATATGCTGCTTTAGATAATCTACCAAATAATTTAGAGGCTACAAATCAAAGTTTTGATTGAGGCCTTCAGAAATGTATCCATTTCTAATGATGACAATAAACAACTAAAAGCTAAGTTACCAACATTACAAGTACCAATATTTGAGGGTGATCGAACAAAATTTCAGTCTTTTCTAGAAAAATTTGATAGTTTATTGGCAACAAAGATTATATATCTGATGTTGACAAATTCAGTTATCTCCTTAATTATTTAAAGGGCCCAGCCCTAAAACTGGTTGATGCCTTACCGGCAATTGGCAGTTCATATAAAATAGTTCTCAAATTACTAGAAAGAAATTTCCTAAATAAAAAAAATAGTAAATGACTTAGCAATAAAATTTAAAAAATATAAACCAGCCAAGGATAACCATCAGGATCTGTACAATTTCTATTGTGAAATTGAATGCATGTTAGGTCATCTACAAAATAATGATATAGATCTAGAGAAATCAGCATGGTTTATCCAAGCCATAATATTTGATTGTTTACCTACCCAAATGAGGGATATTTTCCAAAGAATAACGGGAAATACATACCCTACCCTTGATGAAATAAGGAAGAATTTCCAAATGTTTTTGTCAATGTACAAATCTTCAAAGATAGATTCACAAACAAAGATAGATTCACAACAAAGATTGATTCACAAACAAAGAGAATACAACAAAATCACAACCACAACAAAAGACAATCAGAACAAAAAGTGATAGGTCTAACTCCTACACTACGAAATTTTAATGTTACGACAGAATTTGTACGTAAGTGTAAATTTTGTTCGGCTGATGATCACTATAGCACACGATGTACTAAATATGTAGATTTAGAATCCCGGATAAATAGGTGTTCTCAGTTAAACCTTTGTACTAAATGCACAGGAGCAGGACATACTAACAAAGACTGCAAAACAAAAATAAGATTCAAATGTGTTAATTGTGGAAGTATAAATCATGTCTCTTGTCTTTGTGATTCATTTAAAAATTCAAATAACAAACCTAAAGAAAAATGAAAAAACATTCAATGGACATATATCAATAAATAATGTCAATAAAATTCTAGTGTACTCCTACCTACAATAACCTTAGATTTAAAAAATAAAGAAGGTGGGACAACTCCTATAAGATGTCTAATAGATTCTTGTTCCCAACAAACATTTGTAGATCAATCATTAGTTAATCAATTAGGCCTACAAACTCATAAAAATGACAAGAATTGTGTATAACATCATTTGTCAAAGAAAATGAACAGAAGAAAAATATAATACAGTCAATTTAGATCTGGATATACCCACAGAGAATAAAACAACAAACATAGAAGCAGTAGTCATTGAACAAGTTGGTCACAAAAATTTAAAATACCAAATTTAAAAGAAGTAATACAACAACTTAAAAAGCAATATAAAATTGCAGATAGAAATTTAAATGATGATATAATAGATAATGTTCAAATGTTAATTGGAGCTGATTATATTCACTTAATTCAGAAGGGCATAGTCAGAATAGGAGATGGGATTGCTCTAGATACTCACTGGGTATAGCTCCACTGGGACACATAGATAATTATAAAATAACAATGAAAAATAAAAATATATGACTAACAAACTTGCCCTATTATGACAAGGTCTTACACAACTCAAATAATGACATAAATACTGAAATATTAAATAAATCATTAACAACTGAAGAATTAGATAAAGGTGTACAACAGCTCTGGCTATTAGAGTCAGTGGGGGTGCAAGATGGTGATCATACAGATGAAATCAATTAATGCTGAAAATTTTGAAACACCATCATGTATGAAAATGGCCATTATTCAATTGAACTACCTTGGAAGATCAATAGTCCAAAATTAAATGATAATCTAAGGTAGCTAAAGGTCATCTCTATAATTTGATGAAAAGATTAAAAAATGACAAGAGAATTAAATGTATGATGATGTTTTCAAGGACCAGTTGGAAAAAGGCTTCATTGAAGAAGTTAAAGATCACCCCTTTAAAAAAGACAACTGCCATTATCTTACTCACACAGGAGTCTATAGAAAGGATGCACCCACAACAAAACTTAGAGTTGTGTATAACTGTAGTCTTAAAGATGGCAATAAGCATAGCTTGAATGACTGTCTCATAGAGGGGCCTAATCTTATTTCAGACCTTGTAAAAATCCTTCTAAGATTTAGATTAGATGACTATGCAGTTCAAAGTGATATAAGCAAAGCTTTTTTGAGAATTCATCTGAAAAATAACTATGACAAAGATCAACTAAGATTCTTGTGGTTTAATGATCCAAATGACTTAAATAAAGGGTTTAAAACATTTAAATTTAATGTGGTTTTGTTTGGAGCAAATGCAAGTCCTAGTTTACTGGCTTTAACTATCAACATCACTTAAATTTGTATGATGAAAATGATTTAACTGTTCAGTTCTTGAAAGATCACTTCTATGTAGATAACCTTGTAGGATCAACCAAAACAGAGTCAGAATTAATGAAGTTTACATAAAAGCAGATAAAATAATGAAAGAAGGTAATTTTGAATTAAGAGAGTGGATCACAAATAATGAGAGACTAAATCAAAAAATAAAATCAGAAGACAAAGGATTAACAGAACCAACAAACAGGGTGAAAACATTAGGCATGATCTGGGATTTGAACTCAGATTCTAAAGTTCATGATTCACTCTGCACAAAAGGCTACACCTTAGATACAACAGCTAACACAAAAAGAAAGATCTTATCCGAAAGTTCAAAAATATTTGATCCTATGGGTTTACTCCTTCCTTCTACTATCAGATCCAGGGTTCTTTTACAAGAATTTTGGAAACAGAAACTAGACTGGGATGATCCTATAACCAATAAACAACAAGATAGCTGGAAAAGGTTAGCTAAAGATCTCAATAAATTACAAAACATAAATATTCCCAGAGTTTGTGGACACAGAGATACACCTCAAACCTTGCATGTATTTGGTGATGCCAGTGAAAGGTGTATGGCTGTTGCGCTTACCTTGTAGGTGAGGATGGCAGCCATTTGATCTATGCCAAGGGGAAAGTAACACCCTTAAAACAAAGAAAACTATTCCTCAGCTTGAACTACTTGCGGTTATCTAGCTGTAAAAATAACAGTATTTCTCCATGAAGTCTATTATGATGTAAACTCACAACTACATATATTTGGCTGATAGTCAAATCTGCTTGGCATGGATCAACTCTGATGAGTTAAACTCAAAAAACATCTTTGTCCGTAACAGATTAAGAGACATTAAAGAAGCTAGACAAAATTTGGACATAACCTTCAGATACATTCCAACAAAACAAAATCCAGCAGACTTTCTCACAAGAGGATTATCCTGCAAATTACTAAAATCCAACAAAAATTGGTTTCATGGACCTGAATTCATTCAGGATGAAACAATGTGGCCAGCAGAACAAATTAATGTAAAACTTAACATGATAACCACAAATAAAGTTGAGCCACTATTAGATTATAACAGTTATTCTGACTTTGGCAAACTTGTAAGGGTAACATCTTACTGTCTCAGATTCATTCACAACTGTTTAAAGAAAATAAATAAACAAAGAAATAATGATAATGAAATGTATACAAGTCTAGCTACCAAATATTGGATTAACCACATACAACAAACAGAATACAAAAATGAAATAGATTTTTTAACAATTGGTAAACAAAGGAAAGTACCCTCTGTGGTAATAAACTTGAATCTTTACATTGACAAAGATGGCTTATTAAGATGTAAGGGTAGATTAAACAAATCACAAATCACATATAACAGTAAACAACCCCTTCTTCTTCCTAGGTTCCATCACATTACAACCCTAATTATTAGAGAGAAACACAATGAACTTTATCACATGGGCGTTCCACAAACATTAAATGCCATTAGAAAGTTGTATTGGATACCCAAAGGCAGAATGACTGTAAAGACAGTTTTGAATAACTGTGTCACCTGCAAAAGGATTCATTCCAGATCTTTCAGGAAGACCAATCCTCCTGATTTGCCAACAGAGAGAGTCACCTTTAATAGGCCTTTTGAAACAGTTGGCATAGACTATACAGGAAATATGAGAATAAAAACCCACTCTAATAGACAGAGTTTATTTCCACGACAGTTTCGACGCCCACTGGCATCCTCCTCGGGTGGATACAGAACACAAATGAAACAAAACAAGAGGGAAAAACAGTTCAGGGATCGACCGTTAAGAAATTCGCACCTAGGTTGGATTCCATTCTCTCGAGACAGGAGGGGCATTTTCATTAAGTACATTCGCACAAATTTTAAAACTATCTTCCTGTTCTAACATACAGATTCTATAGTTTTAAAATTTGTGCGAATGTACTTAATGAAAATGCCCCTCCTGTCTCGAGAGAATGGAATCCAACCTAGGTGCGAATTTCTTAATGGTCGATCCCTGAACTGTTTTTTCCCTCTTGTTTTGTTTCATTTGTGTTTCTGTATCCACCCGAGGAGGATGCCAGTGGGCGTCGAAACTGTCGTGGAAATAAACTCTGTCTATTAGAGTGGGTTTTTATTCTCATATTTTGACCTTCACGTAAAAAAGTGAAGTTTTTTGCATTTACTATACAGGAAGTTTGACTGTTGGTCTGGGAACAACAGAACAAAAAATGTACATCATACTTTACACATGTTCATCTTCTAGAGCAGTCAGCCTAGACGTAGTGAGTGATCTCACCGCAGAATCATTTGTCTATAGCTTTAGAAGATTTTGTGCTAAGCATTCTGTACCCAAAATTGTTTGGACAGATAATGCAACCTATTTCAAGGCTGGTGAAAACCAAATAAATGACATATTACAAAATTCACATACCATAACATATCTACAAAATAACAAAATAAAATGGAAATACATCCCTGTTGCATCACCATGGTATGGAGCAATCTGGAAAGGAATATCCAAACAATAAAGAATTGCCTAAAGAAATCAATAGGTAAAAAACAAATTGAATTCTTTGAACTTCTCACTCTCATTAGTGAAATTGAGAATGTTGTCAATAACAGACCTCTTACTTATGTAGGGGATAATATTAATGATGTAGCCTCTTACCCCAAATCATTTGATTAAGGGAGAAGTCATTAACCTTCTACCTGATTACAATATCTCCTTGGATGATCCACCTTGGAGTGATAATAATCATGATTTGCAAAATAGATTATCACAAATAACAAATATAAAAACAAAATTTAAAAAGCAATGGAGTGATGAATACCTTGTTGGGTTGAGAGAAAGAATAATATATACAAAACAAAGACTGGGTTAATAAAATTAGGGTAGGAGATGTAGTTCTAATTAGACAAAATACACCAAGACAGTGTTGGCCATTAGGTAGAGTTTTAGAACTAAAAAACTGGGGAAGATGGATTAACCAGGGTTGTAAAACTTAAAACTGCTTCAGGTGAAACTATAAGAGATGTATCACTCTTATACCCCCTAGAAGTAGGACCAACTACTGTTAACAAAAATGATCAAGATGATGAATCTATAATAGATTCTGATGATGATCAAAATTTGACCCAAACTATACCAAACCTAACCTGTTCAATAAATGATGTAACTAGTCCTACTACTACAATAACGTATACCACAAATAGTAGACCACAACGTTCAACTGCTCTACGAGCTAGGCAGATGTTACAACAAAAGATAAGGGCTGGAGTATTGTAATATTTCCTATGGAAAATAAACTAAAATGCAACACCCTTTCATTTTGAAAAGGGTGAGGACTTTATAAAATGCTACACTTCTTATATTAAAAAGTGAGGAAAAACAAAAGTGGAATAACAAATAAAACATAAAATATAGGTAATCTAAGATGGGTTAATAAATATTAAAGAAAAAATTGGGTTTCACATGCAATTTTTCCTTTCTGGCTGGCCCCAATGTATGGAAAATTTGGGAGTACCGAAATGGAAGACCCACCTAATCTTGGATAAGCCATATTGACATTAAAATAAATAAAATAATAAAAATAACTCAGAAGGAGAACATGAACTCTTGCTGAGAAAAATTAAATAAACACCAACGAAAAACAAATATGGGATGAAAAGAAAAAGATCCCATGGCTAGAAATAGCAACACGGTTTTAAGAAGAAGAAGAAAAAGATCGGGATAAGCAGAATAACAGGGCGAGAAGCTGAATAAGCATAAGCTGATTAAGCATAACAACAGCGACGGAAAAAGCCGGATTAAAAATGTTTTAGTGGTGTTAAGAGATAAAATTTATAACAGTTTCAAGGTAAGAAGTTCATAAATTTCCCTTCGGTTATTAAATTTAGGTTAAATAAGCTGACATTTCAGCTGTAATTGTTTAACAAAAGTGTATGGAAGTCCTGTTTATGGACAAATAGTTAGGCTAGTTCATCTTTGGCCTAGGTCTTCCATCTCCAACGTAGCCTAGGTTGTGTTTAGGCTAATCTGGTTGGAGCAGGACCTATTTTTTCCATAATATCAATTTGCACATCGTTCAGATCCCACGTAAAGTTGTTGGTCCACTCCTTCATATGACCTTTGCTGTTACCTAAGGAGATTAAACAAACCCATATACTATTATTATTATTATTATTATTATTATTATTATTATTATTACACAAGAAAGACGATATAGATGCATACTTCCAATAATATTGTTGTAAAAGAATTGTACTGGTACAGTGTAAACTTTACTGTTCACTGTAAACAGTAAAGTTCGCAAAACATTGAAGTGGAAGTACCTAAATGTTTTTGGACCTTTTCCAGTTTGTGTACCGTTTTCATATAATTATTTTTGCTTCTTTCAGATCAAAAATGAGTGATCAAAAATGAGTTCTTGATAACCTAACCTAACCTAACCTAAAGTAACCTAACCTAACCCACATTATAAATAAATTATTTCAATCTAAAAATGTTTACTATGCTGTATGTAATGTACTGTAGAAAACGGTACATAAACTGGAAAACGTCCATGTTTTTTTTTGTAACTGTAACGTTCCAAGTAATAAACGGTTTCTGACATTGACCGTATAGGTCCCCTTTTGGTATAGATTTTTTGGTATATAGGGTCAAAGGGAGATCCAATAAGTTCCTGGTTAGTGACTATGCGGTCTCCAATTTGGAACCTAATTCTGAGAGCAAGCTTTTGATACGAAATGGGAAACGACTTAAAATTTCCATACCATATGTAACTTTACTGCTTACAGTATACAGATAAAAGCATTATAAGTAACCGTAATGCATAGCTGAACTTTTAAGGTATATATGTTATAGAACTGATGAACTACTGCCATGTACAACATCAAAAAATTCTTAATTCCCATAAAAAAGGAAAGTAAATATTCCGCTGAACTCAAACCGGCAATTAATGACCAAAAGATATTTTCTTGGTCAATTTTATGTGCTTTGAAAGAACGTGACATCCATTTCTTATCCAAATGAACAGTTTCGAAATATTTTCAGTTTTCGTATTTGAAGAATCGCAAATTTAGAAACGAAACGGACGTGAAATTTCTTCATACTACATTAAAATTAACCAGAAAAATATTTACTGGTGAGGTCACAATGTAACCTAACCACACGTAACTTAATTCTCTAACCCTAACCCTCTAACCTAACCTATCCTACCCTAACCTAACCTAACCAAACCTAAACCTAACCCAACCTAACCAAACCTAAACTATCCAAACCTACCTAACCTAACCTAACCTAACCAAACCTAACCACACTTAACCTGACCACACTTAGGCAATATATGAACAAAAAAGACTCTTATCGTTCGTAATGTACGTTGGCTAAGCTTTATAATTATTTATTGCTTTATAATCATTTGCACACTATATAAAACAGTTTTCCACGTTATCTTTCATAACAATTAAGAATAGTATGTTGTCATGTTTAGGTGTTGATTGAGTTCAGCGGAATATTAACTAGAATGGAGACTTTATTAAGTCAATTACACAAAATAGTAAAATCATCGCAATAACAGGTGAAGCTTCCAGAGAAAGACTAGAAATTGCAAATAGCTATTCGTTCTACACTCACTTTTGACAACACATATAGAATAAATATTAAATCAAGTGGAAAACCGATTAAAGGTGTGACATTGGTACTCAAACGAACGTCAGCGACATTTTATGTTGAAAATTTATGTATATCCCAAACCAACATTAGTCGAGGATGCAAAGACATTAAAAAGCAATTGAGAATTCGACTTGAAAAAACATCTCAAAGTGATAAAGCCCCAGGCTTTTAATCTAGAGGTCTTGCATAGGTTCAAGTGTATGCTCAGGCCTTCAGATTTCAGCGATTAAGCCGCTTCTATGGGTCTTCTTTGGTGTGATAATGGTTCGGATTCCACATTAATTTTCAGGTCCTCTTCAAATGTCAAATGATCCTCGTGGGTGTTATTACGGAGGTAAAATTTTGCTCTTGATACCAACAATGTTCTCGAAAAGACTTTTAAAGCCTCATGAAGCTTATAAAGACTTATTTAGTTTAATATTCAGAACTGAAGTGAGTAAATTCCGGGAATAAGTCCCTTGCTTTCTGTTTCAAAGATACTGACGGCAGAATGAGAGCAGAAAGTACTCTTTTAATCAACTCCTGATCATGGTCAGAGACAGATAAATCGCGCAGACGTACGTAAGTACACACACACACACACACACACCACACACACACACACACACATATATATATATATATATATATATATATATACAGGGTGGGCGGAAAGTAGCTCCCTATTTTGGATTGGTAAAAAAATACGTATATTATTCATTTATTTCAGAAAAAATAATATGAAAAGGTAGGCATACATGGTAGGTTTTCTCTAAAATTCAATGTGGGCTCCAACTCTTTCCACCAGCTTCTGGAGCCGCCCAGGAATGGCGTCCACTGACTTTAGCAGGAACTCCGGTGGGATGGAGGACATGACTTCCCGAATTCGGTCCTCCAGTTCTTCCAATGTCCTCGGTTTGGTGCGGTAGACTTCTTCCTTTACCCACCCCCAAAGAAAGAAGTCGCACGGTTACCGCTGAAAAACGGCAGAATCGGTTCAGTGTAACGGTGTGGTGGGTATGACCTCAGATCAGGTTGTGGGCCCGTTCCTTCTGCGCAACACCATGAATGCTGAGCGGTACCTTGCTATGTTGCGAAACGAGGTCTGGCCGGTTGTCAGCACATGGGAGAACATCGACGATCTGATATTTATGCAAGATGGCGCCCCTCCGCACTTCGCTCTTGTTGTCCGTGAGTGGCTAGATGCCCACTTCCCTGGGCGTTGTATGGGTCGTCGTGGTCCACATCAATGGCCAGCCAGGAGCCCCGACTTGACACCGTGCGACTTTTTCTTTGGGGGTGGGTAAAGGAAGAAGTCTACCGCACCAAACCGAGGACATTGGAAGAACTGGAGGACCGAATTCGGGAAGTCATGTCCTCCATCCCGCCGGAGTTCCTGCTAAAGTCAGTGGACGCCATTCCTGGGCGGCTCCAGAAGCTGGTGGAAAGAGTTGGAGCCCACATTGAATTTTAGAGAAAACCTACCATGTATGCCTACCTTTTCATATTATTTCTTCTGAAATAAATGGATAATATACGTATTTTTTTACCAATCCAAAATAGGGAGCTACTTTCCGCCCACCCTGTATATATATATATACATAGACATACCCACACTGCCCATATTATACGTGTACAGAATCTTTTTCTCGTAAAAATAATTTCAGGGTGGAAATTAGTAAAAATTTTCTCGCGTCAAAAGGCGCCTTTGATTAAGGGTTCGTGTATACACGACGGAGAAGAGCTCCTCTCTCGAGGTCAAGATGACATCCTTCCTTCTTTGTTTCGCTTTAACAAGCCGAAGGAAAAATTTCTACCCTCAGAATATTAAGAAGCTAATCAAGAATCACGTTTACCCTTCAATGGGATCTACTTGTAAAACACTATAGGACACATCCCTCTATCTATCTATCTATCTATCTGTCTGTCTATCTATCTATCCATCTATCTATATATCATAGATAGATAGGTAGATAGATAGGTAGATAGATAGACAGATAGATATACAGTGTTTTTCCGTGTTGGGTCTACAGATATATTTATAAAAAAATATTATCCTAAACTAAATGCAAGCCTGTATACGGACGGTTTGCGATTACGAATGCTTGTAGTTTTTAGCTCAGTTTGTGTAGACTCTAGAGTAAGATGGGGTGTAGCTTAGTGGTAGAGCGTTCGCTTTGCATGTGAAAGGCCCCGGGTTCGATCCCCAGCACCTCCAAGGGGATGTAGCTCAAATGGTAGAGCGCTCGCTTAGCATGCGAGAGGTACGGGGATCGATGCCCCGCATCTCCAATTTTTATGCGCCTCGGTGGTGTAGTGGTTAGCGTCGCTGACTACGAGTCCATCGGCCCCTGGATCGAGACCCGGTGACGGCAGGCGGCGCGCAGCAAAACCCAGCTGTTCTTCCTTTCACACAATAGAGAAAATGGTTGGTAGCTAAATGGGTACCCTGGGTAGCTTAGTGGTTAAAACGCTGTGCTGCTGGTGGGCGTGGTTCGGATTCCACGTTAAACTGTAGATTTAACGTGAAAAGTGAAAAGTGAAAAAGCTTGACCTTCGTCAGAATGAACAATTCGGGCGGAAGCAAACCGAAGGTTAACCAAAGATTATATAGCTCCACTTAACTCGTGTATTAACTATTCCATTACACGTACTTTTATTTTTATGAATCTGTTATTACTAATTTTACTATTTCTCGTTTCTTTACGTTTATTATTCTTATTTCTTTATTACCTTTTTCCTCTTTTTTATCTTTGTTTTTTTTTTAATTTACTGTTTAATCAACTGTATCGTTCATTGATTACCTTGATGGATATTGTACCTTTTATTTTAGGGGATCTGTCTCCTGCCAGTAAACATTATCAGTGTCATTATCATTATTATTATTATTATTATTATTATTATTACCATATACACACACACACGTCGGTATTGTCGCTATGTGTACTTTTTATTTTTATTTCTATATGTTTTTTTTTTGTGGTCTTATTAGTGAGTAATTTTTATTATTCCTCGGTTCAGTCCGTGTCTTATTTTTATTTCTCTTTTAGTCGTAATTTTTAGTGTTTTAAATTTATTATTGTTTGATTTATCTGATCGTTTATTATCGTCAAGACTATTGTACTATTTTATGGCATTTATATCCTGCCAATAAAGCTTATCATTATCACTATCATTATCATATATATATATATATATATATATATATAAAACCGCAGATTATTCATAAATAATGCAAAGGATTCAGGATATTGGCTTCATATCCAGCGTCGACTGAAATTGAAATATATTCATATATTCAAGAAATATCATTGCTTTTACGAAATTTTATACACATGGATTAAGCATGCCACGAAAATAAAGAATAAACTACCATCTCTCTCAATGTCAAGTGCTTAAATGTCATCTTTATATTGATAATGTAATTTAAGTTATATAAATGGTGTGTGTGTGTGTGTGTGTGTGTGTGTGTGTGTGTGTCTATAAATTTAAGAAGTATATTAATTGTTTGTAAAAATCAGTTATACATAACAACTTTATTCACATAAATAAAGCTTTGCATAAAGCTTATAAATGACCCTAATACCTTTCAACCTTTCAGATGTCGCGTGCGATGATTCCTCATTTCACAGAAGTCGTCAGGCTTGTTGTTCCTCTCTCTCTCTCTCTCTCTCTCTCTCTCTCTCTCTCTCCTGGTAAAAAGTTTGGAAACACGTGTACAATTTATGTAATTTCTCCTAATTAACCAATAGAGTTATTTTAGTAGACTAATGTCGTCTGTTCCTATAAATAGACTATTGTTCTAAATGTACAAAATTTAGTAATTTAGATTATTTAACCCAATCATATTTCGTTATTTTATTATATTAATCAGGTTTTAGTCCTAAAATAAAAAAAAAAACCTGATTAATATAACAAAATAACGAAATATGATTGGGTTAAATAAATAATCTAAATTACTAAATTTTGTACATTTAGAACAATAGTCTACTAAAATAACTCTTGGTTAATAAGGAGAAATTACATAAATTGTACACGTGTTTCCAAACTTTTTACCAGTACTATATATATATATATATATATATATATTATAATATATATATATATATATATATATATATATATATATATACACCTCATTTTTTCATTTGTTCGTTCTCCCTCCTCATCTTGCGCGGAATGTTCTTCTATACAAGCGTCGTTCTTTACGTTAATTATACTGTGTTGTTTGCAGTTGAAATATATATATATATTCGAGGGTACTTCAATAAGTATCCGCACTTTTAATTTTCACAATTTTATTTTCACATCTGATATATTATAAACACCACTTCTCGACATAGTCTCCCTGTTTCTCAATACACTTAGTCCAGCGATCTACAAGCTTCCTAATGCCATCACAAAAGAATGTTTTGGCTGTGTGCGTAGCCAGTCATGCACCGTTTCCTTCAGGTCATCATCGCCTTGGAATCGCTGACCTCTCAAAGCGTCTTTTAGTGGTCCAAACAGATAAAAATCCGAAGGTGCCAGGTCTGGGCTGTAGGCTGGATGGTCAAGAACTTCAAATTTAAGTTCTTGAAGGCATTTTCTAGTCTGTGCAGCGGTATGAGGGCGCGCATTGTCGTGTAACAGAATAACACCTTCCGACAATCTCCCTCTCCGTTTTGTGCGAATTGCTTGCTTTAACTCATTCCGAAGCATGTCAGAATACGATGCATTTGTTACTGTACTTCCACGCTCTAGATAATGTTCAAGGATAGGGCCTCGTGTATCCCAAAACAGTGTTAGCATAACTTCACCTGCTAACGGCTGCGCTTTGAACTTCCTTGCAACGGGAGATGTTGGATGCTTCCATTGCATGCTCTGTCGTTTGCTTTCTGGTTCATAGTGATGGATCCACGTTTCATCTCCAGTGATAATGCGCTCCAAAAAAGTTTTCACCTTCATTATGATACCGCGCCTAAAGACGAGCAGACGTCCATACGATTACGCTTGTGCTCTTCTGTCAATTGTTTGGGCACCCATCTTGCACAAACCTTGTGAAAGCCAAGAATGTCATGAACTATCGAATAGGCTGACCCTTGACTGATGTCTAATGAAGATGCAATTTCTTTTATTGTTAATCTTCTGTCATCGAAAATCATGGCTCTGTCTTCTTCCTGCTTGTCACCACTGGTTGATGTTGACGGTCGTCCTGAGCGCTGAGCATCTGTCACACATGTCCGACCTTCCTTGAACATTTGAATCCACTCCTACACACTTCGCCGTGGTAACGCATTATTCCCATACTGAGATATAAGCGCATGCGAATTTCAACTCCTTTCACACCTTCTGATCACAAAAACCGAACCACGGATCTCTGTTCTTCCAGAGTACAAATTGAAAGTGGCGCAGCCATGCTCACTACTCGTACGATATGTGACAGCTACGAGTAGCCTAAATAAGCCTATACGGTTGCTAGCCTAAATAAGCCTATAGATCTCAGTTTGGCTCGTTATTACGAGTATATATTATATATACTATATTATCACTAAAATAAAAAGTGTGGATACTTATTGAAGTACCCTCGAAGGTTCAGGATCGACCTGCGGTCGACCCTTCTGCAGCATCCCGCCTCATTTGTGGGATTTGATGAAGGAGCGAATTGCTCTCTGATCTCCTCCTGCCCTCGTAGCCAGCCACGCATGGCTGGTCAGGGCCTTTGCACAGGAATCTGTCCAGCTGGTTCTTGAAGTTATTCAGGTCGGTGTGCTGGAGATTCCTCACTTCTTTTGGAAGGACATTGAAAAGCTTTGGGCCCTCTATTCTGAGGGTATTTTCCATCCTCGTTTTCATGGCCCCTTGTCCCACTGCAGCTGGGACCGTACAAAATCTGCCTCTTCTCTCATTCCAGTTTGTTTCTATTTCATTTCTAAGGTTAGGGACAGAGGCCTCAAGTATTTTCCATATGTATATTATTGTGTACCGCTCACGCCTTCTTTCGAGAGAGTAGAGTTCCAGGGATTGTAGTCGGGACCAGTAGTCTTCACCTTCCGTTTCCTCTATCTTAGACGTAAAGTCCTTTGGATAGCTTCAATGTTTGCAATGTCTCTTTTTCTGTGCGGGCTTGTGAGTACTGAGCAACACTCAATTATTGGTAGGACTAGACTCTTCCATAATTTGAGTATGATGTTTGCTTTTCTGCTGCGGAAGCTCCTCCAGATGATTCCCAATATTTTTCGAGCCGTTGTGATTTTGATTTTATAGTGCTCTCTGAATTCTGCATCCGACGACATTATTACTCCAAGATCCCTGACTTGTAGATTTGGTGTTATCTGTTTGACTTGCATAATTTTGTACACTTTTTCCTGTAGCTCTTTGTTATTACTATCTTAGAAGTTGGAATTTTTCTTCGTTGAACTTCATATTGTTGTCTTCTGCCCACTGGAATAATGTTTCAATGTCGTTTTCTAATTTTCTTATGTCATCTTCGTTCAATATTTCCTTACATATCTATGTGTCATCTGCGAAGCATGATACAATACTGTCCTTAATATCTGCATCAATATCTGCAATCATTATTGTGAACAGCAAGGGAGCTAATACTGTCCCTTGTGGGACAGAGCTCACGACTTCCGAGACTTTCGATTTAACTCCGTTTATCACCACTCTTTGTGTTCTTTGCGTCAAGAAATTAAATATCCACCTTCCTAGCTTTCCAGTAATTCCTGTATTCTTACGTTTGTGTGCTATGATTCCATGGTCACATTTATCGAAGGCTTTAGCAAAGTCCGTATATATTACATCAATGTTTTCCTCAACACAATGTTTCTAATATTTTCTCCTGGTGGTCTAGTAGCTGTGATAGGCATGATCTACCCGCCCTGAAGCCATGTTCATTTGGGTTATATAAGTCTTTTTCTTGTAGGTAGTAGGTAGTTTTGCCTCTAATTATACGTTCAAAACACTTTATAAGGTGTGAGGTGAGAGCTACTGGCCGATAATTTGTTGGCATTGCTCTGTTACCACCTTTAAATAGGGGGGGGGCAATGTTCGCGTTCTTTAAGGGGAGTGGAATTTGTCCTGTGTCGAGTGATTTCCTCCATAGTAAGTATAGCGGTTTTGCAATACTCTCTTTGCATTTCTTCAGAAATGTGGCACTCCATGTGTCTGGCCCTGGCGCTGAATTTTCTCGCATTTGTGATAAGGCCGTAATTACATTTCCTTCCGTGAACTCGAAGTCCATTAATAGGTTTGTGCCGGAATTTGTTCTTGGTTGATCCGTATCTATGTCGAAAAATTCGTCTGGGTTTTCCACTTCCATCTCGGACTTAGGGGTGCTAAACACAGATTTAAATTGTTCCCTAAGCAGTTCACTTATTTCTGTCGGGTCATTTGTGTATTCGACCTCCCCGTCTATCAACGATCCAATACTCTCCTTACACTGCATTTTCGCATTTTCCTTTTCGCAAACGTGTAGAAGTATTTTGGGTTATTTTTTGTTTTCAGTCTCTATTATACATAGTATTTCTTGTGGAGTCTTCTCGTGGAGTAGGAAATTCCAATTTACCTCCTTTAAATCTTTATTTACGTTTTCCCAATTTACTTTCTTTGAGTTTATGTTTAAGCCTTCAAATATTCCATCTGCCTCTCTAGGATGCGTTTTCGGACCTCTGGGTGCTAACTTCAATTGTATATCGATGAGGTTATGGTCGGAGAACTTTGTGTGCGTTACTTTTTTATTTATTATTATCTCGTTATTTGTCCAGATTAAATCCAAAACGTTCTCCTTTCTCGTGGCTTCACCGATTTCCTGGGTAAGGGCGTAATGTTCCATAATATCTAATAGCATTGTTGCTTGGGTTCTAGCATCTTTAGTAATGTTACCATGAAACTTCTCAACATATATAACTTCGTCATTTTTCTTCCATGATATGACTGGGAAATTAAAATCTCCAAAAATTGAAATATTTGTTGCTGGAGTTTCAAATAATTTTAATATGTTTTCTATTTCATTTGTAGCAAATTGGAATTAGCTTTCTGTGGTGTTTGGTGGTCTGTAGATGTTCATAATGGTTAGGTTCAGTTCTTTTACTTCTAATATAATAACTTTAACTGTGCTGTTTGATTTGGTTACCTTCACTTCACATGTGTATGTGTTTTTCACGTAGATGCAACACCCTTCCCCCTCGTCTAGCCACTCTATCTGCTCTGCATATGTTGTAGTCCAGCAATGCTATTTCAGTATTCTTGATGCAGTTTTCACAGCCTTCTTCGCACTTATGTAAGTGTGTTTCCGTTAGGCATATGATATCTATGCTGGTTTCCGTAGCTAAATTTTGCAAGTATTGTAATTTAAAGTCTGTATGGTCGGTACAGAGGCCTTGTATATTTGTGTATAAAACATTTAGTGGGTTTCTAATTTCCGTGTTCAGTTTTCCTATATAGTGGTCGTTTCCAGGTCGATGTCGGTTCTTGTTTGGTGTTATTGGTTTGGCCGCTGAATTTGGGAGAATTGGGGTTGCGGCACTTGATACCACTGTGGTTGTATTATCGGTGGTTGTATTTAATGATGTGGGGAATATACCTGCCGTGTCCTGTCCTCTCTTGTTAGCAGGACAAGCTGTGCTTTTATAGTTCTCATTTCCTCGAAAAAATTTGTTTCCTTGCTCCTGTCGTTTCTTCTAATACGAATGGGGTTTGTTCTTTCCCGTTCTCTTCTTGGGTACCTTTTATGTGAAAATATGGGCACTCTATATTTAGGCATTTTTTCTGTCAGTGATTGTCTGCACATTGGAGGGTGGAAAAAGTGGCAGTTTTGTCCGTATCTGCATCTTCCTTTACTCATCATATCGAAGCATTTTTTTGGGTGACTACCTGCAGTTTGCACCATATATGCACGACCCTGTTTTATAGTATTCACATATGGCCCGTCGTTTAATCTCCTTACGAGCCCTGTGTGATTCAGTTGCTTTTTTCTGTTTCGCCACCACTTCTTTCCTACTAAGTGGTTTTTCTGTCTTCGACGAGCTTTCATTAGTGTTCTTGGTACCTTCCTCTTTCTCCTTTGTATTCCTGGTATCCCTCTTTTTCCCTTTTGTGTTCCTATTTTCTCTCTCTTCGGCAGGGGATATTTCATTCTCTGAGGCTACTTTTGCATCTCCCTGTATCGTAGCGTGTTGTAGCGTGCGTTCCTGTATGTTGTTGTCCTGAGCTTCAAGTTCCTGCTGAAGCGTGCTTTCCTGTATTGCGTTGTCCTGTTCCTCGTAAATGTTTGTGTCGGCGTTTCCCATTGCTTCCTTGTCATCTGTCGGTAAGCATGTATTGCCCATATTCATTGCCCTTTGTACCATATTCTTATTTTTTCCATGCATGTGATGCACAGGAAGCCGTAAATGCCTATGATTTTGTTATTTATTCTATTTATCACTTTCTTGTCCTTTCTATTTAAGTTCATGCATTCGTAGTGTTTAAAGGTATTGCACAGCATGCATTTTAAGCCCGTGGCTTGGTCCGCTTCATTTTTGCAATCGCAAAGCTGATGCACAGCGCATTCCATTAAACATAGTCCAGCTCTATTCAGCTTTCTGAATTGTCCGCAGTTTACACACTTTGTATTTTTTGCCATTCTTTCCTTTATTCTTTCCTTTATTCTTTCCTTTCTGCTTTCTTTATTCTTTATTATTCTTTATTCTTTCTTTATCCCCTTATTCTTTCATTTTTTCTTTATTCTTTCCTTGGTTTGCCTTTTTCCTTCTCACTTCTCAAATTTTGTCTCGTACATTTGACCTTCCTGTTTTATGGTTCTTTCGAATTTTCTCTGACCTTCTTTCCCTGTACAGTATAGGCCTAATTTAAAATCTCAGGGGCTCATTTTCCATTCGAGTTATTTTCAAATTTTGTTTCAATTGATGTAGTTTTATTTTGTACACTCTATATGCCGCCGGCTTTCACTTAATAAATTATTACTGCGAATTTACTGATGTTTAACACACACACACTGGTATAAGACAGCATTTATTGCTGAACTTATAAACACTAGTTATTTCGATATTACACAGAGCGGAAACAAAAACGTCCGTACACCACGAGGTAGAAAACATATATATATATATAATATTTTAATTGCAAACGACACACACTGTATATATAATGTAAAGAACGACGCTTGTGAGAAGAGTGTCCGCACAAAAGGAGAGGAGAAAACGAGCAATGAAAAATGAGGCACCTCCAGGGAATCGAACCTGGGATCATCCGATTGCCGGTCAGATATGCTAACCATTACACCAAGAGCCTCCACGAATCAAATCTAGTAATTCTCCCACGTACCTACGAGCAGAATCAAATGCCCTTTGAGGGGGCACCTTCTCATGCCGTATATATATATATATATATATATATATATATATATATATATACATACATTTTAACTGCAAACGACACACAGTATATAATGTAAAGAAGGACGCTTGTTAGAAGAGTGTCCGCTCAAGAGGACACACTCCTCTTGTGCGAACACTATTCTAACAAGCGTCGTTCTTTACTATATATATATATATATATATATATATATATATATATATATATATATATATATATATATATATATATAATGTTATTCATTGTGAGAATTATAACCTATCTTTTTTCGTTAAATTAAACTACTGTAAAAACCACGAAGTTTATTAATCTCCTTTTTGACAATTAGTTATCACCTTTTGATACCTCAGAACTCAAGCAAAGGAAATTAACTTTAATTAATATAATTACATTATTATGGGGCCTACTATCTACAGGTAAATATATATATACATAAGAAGAGAAGGTTATTTGTGATAGGAACAGTGTTAATAAATGGACTGTACACGAGCAAACAATTAAAAATGTTTATTTTTTTCAGTGAGTGTTGATTTGTAATTGCATTCTGTTGGTTGGCTCGTCTAATGTTTTTCTTCGCACTATGAGCACTTAGATGGTTTGGGACGTCATGTAAAGGGCTTACCTTCAATTGTTGATCGTATCTAGATAACCGAGTTGGTTTGTGAACCTACGAAAAAGAGTAAAGGGAAGATCTGTTGAGAACGGTGATCACAGATCAGTGATGTGTTTTATGGTTTGCCCTATAGTCTATAGTGGTAGAGCCCGGCCTGTTAATCAGAAGGTCCTGGGTTCGGGTTTTTATACAAAGTTCAGATTTCAGTCTTCCTTGGTGAGGTAGAAGGTTCGAAGCCCCCTCCGTCGTACGATCTACACTGTTACGAAGAAGTTAAGCAACTCAAAAATATTATTATTATTATTATTGTTATTATTATTATTATTATTATTGTTATTATTATTATTATTATTGTTATTATTATTATTATTATTAATGTTGCTGTTTTTATAACTGCCATGCAATTTCTATTGACGGAATCCGGCATCGCTCGTCGTTTGAATCGTCCTCTGGTAGTACCAGACTATTTCTCATTGAAGCAAACGCAATTTAACAGACGAAAATGAACTCAGACATCTTGAAAGATACTCAGAGTTTATTTATTTGTGTAAGTAAAGCAATGAAAGAGAGAGAACAAGTCTCAAATTCCCTTCGTGTCACGCAGGAACGATCAGGGATTTGTAAAGTTAAGTTCATTGCCTTCGGGAAAAAAGGAAGTTTTAAGTGAATTGTTGCAGTACTGGGAACAAGCTTTCGGAAGGATTAACAATCTCTCTCTCTCTCTCTCTCTCTCTCTCTCTCTCTCTCTCTCTCTCTCTCTCTCTCTCTCTCTAATGGCCAAAGTCCGCGCGCTGGATATCGATGGGAAAGTAGGTAACTGGATTGGAAACTGGCTGAAAAATAGGCGGCGGAGGGTTGTAATTAAAGGGGCTACCTCGGGTTGGGCCTCGGTCAATAGCGGGGTTCTCAGGGTTCCGTTTTGGGGCCACTGTTGTTTATCATTTATATAAATGATATTGACGCTGGCATCGTCAGTAGGATCGCCAAGTTCGCTAATGACACCAAGCTTGGGGCCAATGTTGGGACGCCCGAAGCGATCAAGCAACTGCGTGCGGACCTACATAGGATAGGAGAGTGGTCTGAAAAATGGCAAATGCCGTTTAACTTGGGTAAATGCAAGGTGATGCACATTGGCTACGCCAATCCTAAGTAGGACTACTCCATGTTGGGGAATAATATCGAGGTTACTAATTTGGAAAAGGACTTGGGTGTGCTAATTAGCAGCAACCTTAAGTTTACCAAACAGTGCGTAGAGGTGGAAAAGAAAGCCCAGAAGCTGTTGGGTTATATCAGGAGACAATTTCGATTTCGGAACAAGGAGATTGTGCTCTCTCTGTACAATTCCCTGGTTCGGCCGCACCTGGAGTATGCTGTGCAGTTCTGGTCGCCCACCCTCAGGAAAGATATTGAAAGGCTGGAGCGAGTCCAGGCGAGGGCGACAAAGTTAATCCCTTCCGTTAGACATATGGACTACAATCGACTCTTACACGCCCTGAATTTGTTTTCGCTGGAAACTCGGAGGCTGCGCGGTCAACTCATTGAGATTTTTAAGCTCTTACACGGGTTCGACGATGTCGATTTTAGAAGCATGTTTAGTTTAAATGATAACTCAACTCGCAACAATGGTTGGAAGGTGGATTTGAAACGGTTTAGGAAATACTTTACCAAAAGATCTGTGACACGTGGAACAGGCTACCTTCAGAAGTTGTCAATAGTTCCTCTGTGGATCAGTTCAAGAAAAGGTTAGACCAAATCTTACACACTATTTGAGGATGTGTGTTACTGTCTTCTGGGGTGGCTGTTCGAGAAGCTAGGTGTGACAATGTGTAGGAATTTTTCCCTGGCATCAGTTGCCATTGGTACCTCCTCGGTATGGGCCGCAAGGCCTTTTGAGGTACTTTTTGCCATTGAAACTCCTTGTAACTCTCTCTCTCTCTCTCTCTCTCTCTCTCTCTCTCTCTCTCTCTATATATATATATATATATATATATATATATACACAGGGCGTCCCAAAAAAATGTATACACACTTTAACAGCTGATAGCTCAATTGATGTTTCTTTCTTTCCAAGTTAAACCCATTAGAATTAATAACGGCAGTCAGACTAAGCTTTGAACAAAGGAAATTCATTCTAAAATGCTACTGGAAGTGTGAAAACGCAGTTGAAGTGCAAAGACAGTTTAGGAGGGAGTTTCAAACAGATCCACCAACGCGACTTACCATCACTCGAATTAGAGATAAGTTTGAAGCCGATGGAACTGTTCAGAATGTCCACAAGAAGCGTTCCGGAAGACCACGGACATCGACAAGCCCCACAAAGCAAGAAAGAGTACTGGAAACGTATCACCAAAGTCCAAGAAAATCTGTGCGGCAAGCGAGTCGTGAGGTAGGAATCTCAGAATCGTCTGTCCAACGCATTTTGAAGCGCTGTCAATGGAAAAGTTACATTCCAAGATTAGTCCATGCTATTAATGAAGATGATCCGGACCGAAGAGTGGAGTATTGCGAGTGGTACTTGGCACGATGTGGATGTGGATTGGACGAAGGGGTTTCGTAGAATACCCTCCGCGTTCACCAGACCTCACACCACTAGACTTTTTTTTATGGGGATACTGAAAAGACAAAGTCTACGCTATAAAACCTGCAACAGTCGCTGAATTGAGAGCAGCCATTGAACGAGAATGCACACAAATACCAAACGAAATGTTTCGTGATGTTTGCGATTCCATTGCTTCGCGTTATCAGCAGTGCCTGGACCAGAACGGACGTCAGTTTGAAAACAGACGTTGACAAAACAATTAAATAATGTCTGTAGATTCTATTACATTTTGAAAATGAAATGTATTTTAATAAACACTGCTTTTATAATTATTTAAAGTGTGTATACATTTTTTTGGGACGCCCTGTATATATATATATATATATATATATATATATATATATATATATATATATATATATATATATATATATATATATATATAAATATCGCACAGTACCTTTTAACCAAGCTGCAAACGCTTCATTGTTTCATAAAACACAGTTCTGCCACACATTCAAGGTAAACAGCTTGCAGTATCACTGCCAAGTATACAGTAGATCATCGTACAAACGAGGTTCCTGTGTGTGGTTCGTCACTGCTTAAAACACTGTTTTCTTTTACAATATTTAAATGGTCCATTCATTAATCATTTCCTTGCTTGAATCATTAGTTTCCAGTGCAAACAATTCAGTTCTTTTAGATCCGGTTGCATGATTCATCAGGAACAAGCTGCATCGCTAGTTTGTTCTCTTTACTTCCCATAGCGAGGCAACACAAATGCAACCGTTCAAATCACACATACACTCATATCACCTCGGTCCTGCTCTGCACAAACTAAACGAAAACTCAGAATATCCGCAATTTCAATCCTTCCTTTTATAAAAGCCTCTATAGTGTATATTTTTTGCAGTTGTAAACTGGTATTGTGTTTTATTTCCATACAATATCAAAACCACAAAAATATAACTTGAAAACATAAAAATACAATTCCCCTCAAATGAAAAAAGTGAACACCTTTTGTTTTTACCTTGTAATCAATTTACCAACAGTAAATTTTATAATTTTTGTTTACAACTGCATTAATATTATTATTATTATTATTATTATTATTATTATTATTATTATTCTGATTAATAATTAAAAATTAATTTAAAATTCGTTACATGTTCAATAATATTTTTTCTTTTAATGTCAATATATTTTTTATTCAGATGTTACTGCACGGAGTTTTACACACACACACGCGCACACACACACACACACGTGTGTGTGTGTGTATATATATATATATATATATATATATATATATATATATATAAAAGTGATGCCTCTTATTTTATTTCTCACTAAATATAATTTAATTTACAATGAAAAATTATAGGGAACATGCATACATACATACATACTCGTACATACTGCACACACACACACACACACACACATACACATATATATATATAATATATATATATATATATAGAGAGAGAGAGAGAGAGAGAGAGAGAGAGCTCACGTGAACAAATAATTCGCAATCCTGATTGTAGATAATAATTCATAATATGCTTAAATATTTATAAAAATCGCTCACGAATACTCCCATATTATATATTTCTCCTTTTTATAATTTCCCCTTTTTTTAACGAATCCACTTCTCCAATACTGATAATATTCTTTATTTTGGGTCTAAAAAATTCGTATCTTTGAATATTTAAATATACGCAAACAGAATATTCCATAAACTTTATTACATTTTTGCTATCAAGTTCACGTAATGGAAATCTTATTATTGTAAATTATATATATATATTATATATATACATATATACATGCATACACATACTGTGTGTATGTATATAAGAGGAGATTGTAGACACCAATCGACCAGGGAAGTACTCCAGGGCGGGTGGGGGAATGTTAGCTAGGAGACAGGGAGTGCTGGAATTTCCGTTTCTCCTGTCACTGTCCTCTTTAGCTGATCTTTTTCGGTGTCTCATTTATCCTATGAGTAGTTCAGCATGCTCTCAAACACACACTTCTCCCTCTGTTCTTCACTATACATACATGCATCTTACACACTATGGAATCTTTTCAATATATATATATATATAAATGGCATAAAAAATGCTTTTGGCTCTCTGCTTCTTCTGTGGAGGGGTCACTTTTGCGGGCGCTCGCCCTTGGTCCCCCTCCTTCTTCCATAATATATATATATATATATATATATATATATATATATATATATAAAGGCCCCAGTCCCTTACTTTTATTTTTGGGTTAATCACGCTGTGTAAATTGCATTAAAGTCGGTTGGAAAATGAAAAAAAGTGGGTCTCGCGGGTACGCTCCTCCCTTAAGTCAAAAAAAAATCTCCGTTATAGTTCTTGTTTCCTCTTTTCACTATTAGTTCAGAAGGATAAATATATCTTGGTACTTTACCCAAACCCAGCGCCCGTGCTACAATGGGTAACATTTTTTCCCTGTAAGCGAAGTGAAGTCATTGAGGTCCGGGGTTCGAATCACGTGGTATTAGTAATAATAGCTCAGAAGTTAGACCAGTGGACTGCTTTCGTTTAACCTGAATGCTGTGCCATTTTATGGTCCCCTTCATTGATTATTACTACTATTACTATTACTATTACTATTAGGGCCAACTAATACGGCTTAAAAAATAATCTATATTATTAGTACAAATATCATTTACATATTTTCCTTTTTTTAATTAAATAATTTACTCTTTATATTTTTTTTGTCTGTCTATTCTCCGTTAAAGAGAATTATTTATGTAATAGATAATAGATTAGATCTGCTCTTTGAGGTTAATTATTACTATATCAGTTACTTATTCCCCTTTGAAATTAACGTTATCTATCGTTATATCCCATTTAATAAGGTATTTGCGAAGGTATTTAGACCGTATGTCTTACTGTTTATGTGTGTTTATTTATGTCTCTCCAATGTGAATACGAGTTTGGAGCAGAACTATGAACTATTTAAGTGTTGCTTATTTTGTTAATGAGTTTATTTTTAGTGTCATAAACGCCTCAGTGATGGGCAGGTTTATATATCTGCGTGTTAGAGTTAAAAAGCGCCAAGTCATCACAGACATATGTATAGACGTGGCGCTTTTTAACCCTGACACCAAAAATAATAACAATAATAATAATAATAATAATAATAATAATAATAATATTTTAGATTATTTAACCTCGTAACATCTATGACTGTAAATGCAAAAAACTTCACTTTTCTACGTGAAGGTAAAAAATATGATAATAAAAACCCCACTCTAATAGACAGAGTTTATTTCCACAACAGTTTCGATGCCCACTGGCATCCTCTTCGCGTGGATACAGAAAAACGAATGAACCAAAAACAAGAGGGAAAACAGTCCAGGGACCATTGAAAAATTCACACATAGGATAGATCCCGTTCTCCGGACACCGGAAGGACGTTTTATCAAAGGGACCCGCTTATAAGTACCTTCGCACAAATTAAAATTATCTTGTTCTTACATACAGATTCTATTATTTTTTACATAATTATTACATTTATTATTACATTTATTGCATTTATTATTGCAGTATTATTTTACTACAGAAATTATAAATTTATTGTTACATTGATTATTACATTGATTAATAAACAACAATGAAATAATCAATGTAGTAATAAATTTGTAGTTTCTGTATATATATATATATATATATATATATATATATGTATATATATATATATATATATATATATATATATAAAATCTGTTTGACTGAGAATATTTGTATAAGTGGATGGGATTTCTTGGAAACTCAAAAAAAAAAAAAAAATTGAAATTACACTTAAAAATGAGGAAGTTCAAAGGTGAATGAAAGATGGATGCAGCGATGCTTGAATCCTTTATCAAAGTCACTTCCAATTTCTTTCACATTTCCTTCCACAACTCCAGATTTGCTACAGTGACTCAACTGGCGAATTAGGTTACATGAATTTAATTCTTGGACTGAACCAGTTACACCCTCAAAGAAGGAGAGAGAGAGAGAGAGGAGAGAGAGAGAGAGAGAGAGAGAGAGAGAGAGAGAGAGAGAGAGAATGTGAGAATGAAAGAATGTGAGAGAGTGAGAAAGAGTGTGAGAGTGGGAGTATGTGAGAGTGGGAGTGTGTATGAGTGTGAGAGAGAAAGAGAGAGAGAGTTTCCATGAGTGTAAGGTTTTAGCGTAAGAAGAGCATCTTGGAATAAACTTGTCGACCATAACTTTCAAAAGGGCTGAAGGAGTGTATCCATGCAGTGTTCATGCAGATATTGTTTGACAAATCAGTTTCGGTTGAAAAAATTTATCCTATTTCTATTAGAGTTTCGTTTCCAGCGACCGTAAATCAGTAAATAGCACCGTTTTCCTCTAAACGAAGTAAAGCTCGGGGGAGCTCGACCTCCGATGATGCTGGTTAATAATAATCCAGGAGCTAATGCAATGGGGACGCAGGGGTCTGGTCTGAGTTCTGTACCAGTTTCAGCCCCTCTTCAATAATAATCATCAGTTTATCAACTGTTATGTTCATTCCGGAAACACGTATAACTTTCGTACAAAAGCAAAAATACTTGGCCAAAAAATGATATATAAATAAATGTACATTTGGAAGAGTATTATGGAAGATTACTGGAACCATTGATTACTATATTTCGTAATTTGACAGGTAAAAGGTGTATATTACCGATTTAATTCGGGGAAACGTTTTCTTTATAAGTTCTGTATTTAATAAGATATCAATTTGCACATCGTTCAGATCCCACGTAAAGTTGTTGGTCCCCTCCTTCATATGGCCTTTGCTGTTACCTAAGGAGAGTAAACAAACCCATATATTATTATTATTATTATTATTTATTATTATTACACAAGAAAGACGATACAGATGCATACTTCCAATAATATTGTTGTAAAAGAATTGTACTGGTACAGTGTAAACTTTACTGTTCACTGTAAACAGTAAAGTTCGCAAAACATTCAAGTGGAAGTACCTACATGGTTTTTTTTTGTAACTGTAACGTTCCAAGTAATAAACTGTTCCTGACATTGACCGTATAGGTCCCCTTTTGGTATAGATTTTTGGTATATAGGGTCAAAGGGAGATCCAATAAGTTCCTGGTTAGTGACTATGCGGTCTCCAATTTGGAACCTAATTCTGAGAGCAACCTTTTGATACGAAATGGGAAACGACTTAAAATTTCCATACCATATGTAACTTTACTGCTTACAGTATACAGATAAAAGCATTATAAGTAACCGTAATGCATAGCTGAACTTTTAAGGTATATATGTTATAGAACTGATGAACTACTGCCATGTACAACATCATCAAAAAAAAATCTTAATTCCCATAAGAAAGGAAAGTAAATATTCCGCTGAACTCAAACCGGCAATTAATGACCAGAAGATATTTTCTTGGTCAATTTTATGTGCTTTGAAAGAACGTGACATCCATTTCTTATGCAAATGAACAGTTTCGAAATATTTTCAGTTTTCGTATTTGAAGAATCGCAAATTTAGAAACGAAACGGACGTGAAATTTCTTCATACTACATTAAAATTAACCAGAAAAATATTTACTGGTGAGGTCACAATGTAACCTAACCACACGTAACCTAATTCTCTAACCCTAACCCTCTAACCTAACCTATCCTACCCTAACCTAACCTAACCAATCCTAAACCTAACCCAACCTAACCAAACCTAAACTATCCAAACCTACCTAACCTAACCTAACCTAACCAAACCTAACCACACTTAACCTGACCACACCTAGGCAATACATATATATGAACAAAAAAGACTCCTATCGATCGTAATGTACGTTGGCTAAGCTTTATAATTATTTATTGCTTTATGATCATTTGCACACAATATAAAACAGTTTTCCACGTTATCTTTCATAACAATTCAAATAGTATGTTGTCATGTTTAGGTGTTGATTGAGTTCAGCGGAATATTAACTAGAATGGAGACTTTATTAAGTCAATTACACAAAATAGTAAAATCATCGCAATAACAGGTGAAGCTTCCAGAGAACGACTAGAAATTGCAAATAGCTATTCGTTCCACACTCACTTCTGACAACACATATAGAATAAATACTAAATCAAGTGGAAAACCCATTAAAGGTGTGAGATTGGTACTCAAACGAACGTCAGCGACATTTATGTTGAAAATTTATGTATATCCCAAACCAACATTAGTCGAGGATGCAAAGACATTAAAAAGCAATTGAGGATTCGACTTGAAAAAACATCTCAAAGTGATAAAGCCCCAGGCTTTTAATCTGGAGGTCTTGCATAGGTTCAAGTGTATGCTCAGGCCTTCAGATTTCAGCGATTAAGCCGCTTCTATGGGTCTTCTTTGGTGTGATAATGGTTCGGATTCCACATTAATTTTCAGGTCTTCTTCAAATGTCAAATGATCCTCGTGGGTGTTATTACGGAGGTAAAATTTTGCTCTTGATACCAACAATGTTCTCGAAAAGACTTTTAAAGCCTCATGAAGCTTATAAAGACTTATTTAGTTTAATATTCAGAACTGAAGTGAGTAAATTCCGGAATAAGTCTCTTGCTTTCTGTTTCAAAGATAATGACGGCAGAATGAGAGCAGAAAGTAATCTTTTAATCAACTCCTGATCATGGTCAGAGACAGATAAATCGCGCAGACGTACGTAAGTACACACACACACACACACACATATATATATATTATATATATATATATACATAGACATACCCACACTGCCCATATTATACGTGTACAGAATCTTTTTCTCGTAAAAATAATTTCAGGGTGGAAATTAGTAAAAATTTTCTCGCGTCAAAAGGCGCCTTTGATTAAGGGTTCGTGTATACACGACGGAGAAGAGCTCCTCTCTCGAGGTCAAGATGACATCCTTCCTTCTTTGTTTCGCTTTAACAAGCCGAAGGAAAAATTTCTACCCTCAGAATATTAATAAGCTAATCAAGAATCACGTTTACCCTTCAATGGGATCTACTTGTAAAACACTATAGGACACATCCCTCTATCTATCTATCTATCTATCTATCTGTCTGTCTATCTATCTATCCATCTATCTATATATCATAGATAGATAGGTAGATAGATAGGTAGATAGATAGGTAGATAGATAGACAGATAGATATACAGTGTTTTTCCGTGTTGGGTCTACAGATATATTTATATAAAAATATTATCCTAAACTAAATGCAAGCCTGTATACGGACGGTTTGCGATTACGAATGCTTGTAGTTTTTAGCTCAGTTTGTGTAGACTCTAGAGTAAGAGGGGGTGTAGCTCAGTGGTAGAGCGTTCGCTTTGCATGTGAAAGGCCCCGGGTTCGATCCCCGGCACCTCCAAGGGGATGTAGCTCAAATGGTAGAGCGCTCGCTTAGCATGCGAGAGGTACGGGGATCGATGCCCCGCATCTCCAATTTTTATGCGCCTCGGTGGTGTAGTGGTTAGCGTCGCTGACTACGAGTCCATCGGCCCCTGGATCGAGACCCGGTGACGGCAGGCGGCGCGCAGCAAAACCCAGCTGTTCTTCCTTTCACACAATAGAGAAAATGGTTGGTAGCTAAATGGGTACCCTGGGTAGCTTAGTGGTTAAAACGCTGTGCTGCTGGTGGGGCGTGGTTCGGATTCCACGTTAAACTGTAGATTTAACGTGAAAAGTGAAAAAGCTTGACCTTCGTCAGAATGAACAATTCGGGCGGAAGCAAACCGAAGGTTAACCAAAGATTATAGAGCTCCACTTAACTCGTGTATTAACTATTCCATTACACGTACTTTTATTTTTATGAATCTGTTATTACTAATTTTACTATTTCTCGTTTCTTTACGTTTATTATTCTTATTTCTTTATTACCTTTTTCCTCTTTTTTATCTTTGTTTTTTTTTAATTTACTGTTTAATCAACTGTATCGTTCATTGATTACCTTGATGGATATTGTACCTTTTATTTTAGGGGATCCGTCTTCTGCCAGTAAACATTATCAGTGTCATTATCATTATTATTATTATTATTATTATTATTATTATTACCATATATACACACACACGTCGGTATTGTCGCTATGTGTATTTTTTGTTTTTATTTCTATATGTTTTTTTTTTGTGGTCTTATTAGTGAGTAATTTTTATTATTCCTCGGTTCAGTCCGTGTCTTATTTTTATTTCTCTTTTAGTCGTAATTTTTAGTGTTTTAAATTTATTATTGTTTGATTTATCTGATCGTTTATTATCGTCAAGACTATTGTACTATTTTATGGCATTTATATCCTGCCAATAAAGCTTATCATTATCACTATCATTATCATATATATATATATATATATATATATATTAAAACCGCAGATTATTCATAAATAATGCAAAGGATTCAGGATATTGGCTTCATATCCAGCGTCGACTGAAATTGAAATATATTCATATATTCAAGAAATATCATTGCTTTTACGAAATTTTATACACATGGATTAAGCATGCCACGAAAATAAAGAATAAACTACCATCTCTCTCAATGTCAAGTGCTTAAATGTCATCTTTATATTGATAATGTAATTTAAGTTATATAAATGGTGTGTGTGTGTGTGTGTGTGTGTGTGTGTGTGTGTGTGTGTGTGTGTGTGTGTGTCTATAAATTTAAGAAGTATATTAATTGTTTGTAAAAATCAGTTATACATAAGCAACTTTATTCACATAAATAAAGCTTTGCATAAAGCTTATAAATGACCCTAATACCTTTCAACCTTTCAGATGTCGCGTGCGATGATTCCTCATTTCACAGAAGTCGTCAGCCTTGTTGTTCCTCCTCTCTCTCTCTCTCTCTCTCTCTCTCTCTCTCTCTCTCTCTCTCTCCTGGTAAAAAGTTTGGAAACACGTGTACAATTTATGTAATTTCTCCTAATTAACCAATAGAGTTATTTTAGTAGACTAATGTCGTCTGTTCCTATAAATAGACTATTGTTCTAAATGTACAAAATTTAGTAATTTAGATTATTTAACCCAATCATATTTCGTTATTTTATTATATTAATCAGGTTTTAGTCCTAAAATAGAAAATAAAAAAACCTGATTAATATAACAAAATAACGAAATATGATTGGGTTAAATAAATAATCTAAATTACTAAATTTTGTACATTTAGAACAATAGTCTACTAAAATAACTCTTGGTTAATAAGGAGAAATTACATAAATTGTACACGTGTTTCCAAACTTTTTACCAGTACTATATATATAATATATATATATATATATATATATATATATATATATATATATATATATATATACCTCATTTTTTCATTTGTTCGTTCTCCCTCCTCATCTTGCGCGGAATGTTCTTCTATACAAGCGTCGTTCTTTACGTTAATTATACTGTGTGTTTGCAGTTGAAATATATATATATATTCGAGGGTACTTCAATAAGTATCCGCACTTTTAATTTTCACAATTTTATTTTCACATCTGATAGATATAAACACCACTTCTCGACATAGTCTCCCTGTTTCTCAATACACTTAGTCCAGCGATCTACAAGCTTCCTAATGCCATCACAAAAGAATGTTTTTGGCTGTGTGCGTAGCCAGTCATGCACCGTTTCCTTCAGGTCATCATCGCCTTGGAATCGCTGACCTCTCAAAGCGTCTTTTAGTGGTCCAAACAGATAAAAATCCGAAGGTGCCAGGTCTGGGCTGTAGGCTGGATGGTCAAGAACTTCAAATTTAAGTTCTTGAAGGCATTTTCTAGTCTGTGCAGCGGTATGAGGGCGCGCATTGTCGTGTAACAGAATAACACCTTCCGACAATCTCCCTCTCCGTTTTGTGCGAATTGCTTGCTTTAACTCATTCCGAAGCATGTCAGAATACGATGCATTTGTTACTGTACTTCCACGCTCTAGATAATGTTCAAGGATAGGGCCTCGTGTATCCCAAAACAGTGTTAGCATAACTTCACCTGCTGACGGCTGCGCTTTGAACTTCCTTGCAACGGGAGATGTTGGATGCTTCCATTGCATGCTCTGTCGTTTGCTTTCTGGTTCATAGTGATGGATCCACGTTTCATCTCCAGTGATAATGCGCTCCAAAAAAGTTTTCACCTTCATTATGATACCGCGCCTAAAGACGAGCAGACGTCCATACGATTACGCTTGTGCTCTTCTGTCAACTGTTTGGGCACCCATCTTGCACAAACCTTGTGAAAGCCAAGAATGTCATGAACTATCGAATAGGCTGACCCTTGACTGATGTCTAATGAAGATGCAATTTCTTTTATTGTTAATCTTCTGTCATCGAAAATCATGGCTCTGTCTTCTTCCTGCTTGTCACCACTGGTTGATGTTGACGGTCGTCCTGAGCGCTGAGCATCTGTCACACATGTCCGACCTTCCTTGAACATTTGAATCCACTCCTACACACTTCGCCGTGGTAACGCATTATTCCCATACTGAGATATAAGCGCATGTGAATTTCAACTCCTTTCACACCTTCTGATCACAAAAACCGAACCACGGATCTCTGTTCTTCCAGAGTACAAATTGAAAGTGGCGCAGCCATGCTCACTACTCGTACGATATGTGACAGCTACGAGTAGCCTAAATAAGCCTATACTGTTGCTAGCCTAAATAAGCCTATAGATCTCAGTTTGGCTCGTTATTACGAGTATATATTATATATACTGTATTATCACTAAAATAAAAAGTGTGGATACTTATTGAAGTACCCTCGAAGGTTCAGGATCGACTGCGGTCGACCCTTCTGCAGCATCCCGCCTCATTTGTGGGATTTGATGAAGGAGCGAATTGCTCTCTGATCTCCTCCTGCCCTCGTAGCCAGCCACGCATGGCTGGTCAGGGCCTTTGCACAGGAATCTGTCCAGCTGGTTCTTGAAGTTATTCAGGTCGGTGTGCTGGAGTTTCCTCACTTCTTTTGGAAGGACATTGAAAAGCTTTGGGCCCTCTATTCTGAGGGTATTTTCCATCCTCGTTTTCATGGCCCCTTGTCCCACTGCAGCTGGGACCGTACAAAATCTGCCTCTTCTCTCATTCCAGTTTGTTTCTATTTCATTTCTAAGGTTAGGGACAGAGGCCTCAAGTATTTTCCATATGTATATTATTGTGTACCGCTCACGCCTTCTTTCGAGAGAGTAGAGTTCCAGGGATTGTAGTCGGGACCAGTAGTCTTCACCTTCCGTTTCCTCTATCTTAGACGTAAAAGTCCTTTGGATAGCTTCATTGTTTGCAATGTCTCTTTTTCTGTGCGGGCTTGTGAGTACTGAGCAACACTCAATTATTGGTAGGACTAGACTCTTCCATAATTTGAGTATGATGTTTGCTTTTCTGCTGCGGAAGCTCCTCCAGATGATTCCCATTATTTTTCGAGCCGTTGTGATTTTGATTTTATAGTGCTCTCTGAATTCTGCATCCGACGACATTATTACTCCAAGATCCCTGACTTGTAGATTTGGTGTTATCTGTTTGACTTGCATAATTTTGTACCCTTTTTCCTGTAGCTCTTTGTTATTACTATCTTAGAAGTTGGAATTTTTCTTCGTTGAACTTCATATTGTTGTCTTCTGCCCACTGGAATAATGTTTCAATGTCGTTTTCTAATTTTCTTATGTCATCTTCGTTCAATATTTCCTTACATATCTATGTGTCATCTGCGAAGCATGATACAATACTGTCCTTAATATCTGCATCAATATCTGCAATCATTATTATGAACAGCAAGGGAGCTAATACTGTCCCTTGTGGGACAGAGCTCACGACTTCCGAGACTTTCGATTTAACTCCGTTTATCACCACTCTTTGTGTTCTTTGCGTCAAGAAATTAAATATCCACCTTCCTAGCTTTCCAGTAATTCCTGTATTCTTACGTTTGTGTGCTATGATTCCATGGTCACATTTATCGAAGGCTTTAGCAAAGTCCGTATATATTACATCAATGTTTTGTCCTCAACACAATGTTTCTAATATTTTCTCCTGGTGGTCTAGTAGCTGTGATAGGCATGATCTACCCGCCCTGAAGCCATGTTCATTTGGGTTATATAAGTCTTTTTCATGTAGGTAGTAGGTAGTTTTGCCTCTAATTATACGTTCAAAACACTTTATAAGGTGTGAGGTGAGAGCTACTGGCCGATAATTTGTTGGCATTGCTCTGTTACCACCTTTAAATAGGGGGGGGGCAATGTTCGCGTTCTTTAAGGGGAGTGGAATTTGTCCTGTGTCGAGTGATTTCCTCCATAGTAAGTATAGCGGTTTTGCAATACTCTCTTTGCATTTCTTCAGAAATGTGGCACTCCATGTGTCTGGCCCTGGCGCTGAATTTTCTCGCATTTGTGATAAGGCCGTAATTACATTTCCTTCCGTGAACTCGAAGTCCATTAATAGGTTTGTGCCGGAATTTGTTCTTGGTTGATCCGTATCTATGTCGAAAAATTCGTCTGGGTTTTCCACTTCCATCTCGGACTTAGGGGTGCTAAACACAGATTTAAATTGTTCCCTAAGCAGTTCACTTATTTCTGTCGGGTCATTTGTGTATTCGACCTCCCCGTCTATCAACGATCCAATACTCTCCTTACACTGCATTTTCGCATTTTCCTTTTCGCAAACGTGTGAAGTATTTTGGGTTATTTTTGTTTTCAGTCTCTATTATACATAGTATTTCTTGTGGAGTCTTCTCGTGGAGTAGGAAATTCCAATTTACCTCCTTTAAATCTTTATTTACGTTTTCCCAATTTACTTTCTTTGAGTTTATGTTTAAGCCTTCAAATATTCCATCTGCCTCTCTAGGATGCGTTTTCGGACCTCTGGGTGCTAACTTCAATTGTATATCGATGAGGTTATGGTCGGAGAACTTTGTGTGCGTTACTTTTTTATTTATTATTATCTCGTTATTTGTCCAGATTAAATCCAAAACGTTCTCCTTTCTCGTGGCTTCACCGATTTCCTGGGTAAGGGCGTAATGTTCCATAATATCTAATAGCATTGTTGCTTGGGTTCTAGCATCTTTAGTAATGTTACCATGAAACTTCTCAACATATATAACTTCGTCATTTTTCTTCCATGATATGACTGGGAAATTAAAATCTCCAAAAATTGAAATATTTGTTGCTGGAGTTTCAAATAATTTTAATATGTTTTCTATTTCATTTGTAGCAAATTGGAATTAGCTTTCTGTGGTGTTTGGTGGTCTGTAGATGTTCATAATGGTTAGGTTCAGTTCTTTTACTTCTAATATAATAACTTTAACTGTGCTGTTTGATTTGGTTACCTTCACTTCACACGTGTATGTGTTTTTCACGTAGATGCAACACCCTTCCCCCTCGTCTAGCCACTCTATCTGCTCTGCATATGTTGTAGTCCAGCAATGCTATTTCAGTATTCTTGATGCAGTTTTCACAGCCTTTTTCGCACTTAGTAAGTGTGTTTCCGTTAGGCATATGATATCTATGCTGGTTTCCGTAGCTAAATTTTGCAAGTATTGTAATTTGCAGTCTGTATGGTCGGTACAGAGGCCTTGTATATTTGTGTATAAAACATTTAGTGGGTTTCTAATTTCCGTGTTCAGTTTTCCTATATAGTGGTCGTTTCCAGGTCGATGTCGGTTCTTGTTTGGTGTTATTGGTTTGGCCGCTGAATTTGGGAGAATTGGGGTTGCGGCACTTGATACCACTGTGGTTGTATTATCGGTGGTTGTATGTAATGGTGTGGGGAATATACCTGCCGTGTCCTGTCCTCTCTTGTTAGCAGGACAAGCTGTGCTTTTATAGTTCTCATTTCCTCGAAAAAATTTGTTTCCTTGCTCCTGTCGTTTCTTCTAATACGAATGGGGTTTGTTCTTTCCCGTTCTCTTCTTGGGTACCTTTTATGTGAAAATATGGGCACTCTATATTTAGGCATTTTCTCTGTCAGTGATTGTCTGCACATAGGAGGGTGGAAAAAGTGGCAGTTTTGTCCGTATCTGCATCTTCCTTTACTCATCATATCGAAGCATTTTTTTGGGTGACTGTACCTGCAGTTTGCACCATATATGCACGACCCTGTTTTATAGTATTCACATATGGCCCGTCGTTTAATCTCCTTACGAGCCCTGTGTGATTCAGTTGCTTTTTTCTGTTTCGCCACCACTTCTTTCCTACTAAGTGGTTTTTCTGTCTTCGACGAGCTTTCATTAGTGTTCTTGGTACCTTCCTCTTTCTCCTTTGTATTCCTGGTATCCCTCTTTTTCCCTTTTGTGTTCCTATTTTCTCTCTCTTCGGCAGGGGATATTTCATTCTCTGAGGCTACTTTTGCATCTCCCTGTATCGTAGCGTGTTGTAGCGTGCGTTCCTGTATGTTGTTGTCCTGAGCTTCAAGTTCCTGCTGAAGCGTGCTTTCCTGTATTGCGTTTTCCTGTTCCTCGTAAATGTTTGTGTCGGCGTTTCCCATTGCTTCCTTGTCATCTGTCGGTAAACATGTATTGCCCATATTCATTGCCCTTTGTACCATATTCTTATTTTTTCCATGCATGTGATGCACAGGAAGCCGTAAATGCCTATGATTTTGTTATTTATTCTATTTATCACTTTCTTGTCTTTTCTATTTAAGTTCATGCATTCGTAGTGTTTAAAGGTATTGCACAGCATGCATTTTAAGCCCGTGGCTTGGTCCGCTTCATTTTTGCAATCGCAAAGCTGATGCACAGCGCATTCCATTAAACATAGTCCAGCTCTATTCAGCTTTCTGAATTGTCCGCAGTTTACACACTTTGTATTTTTTGCCATTCTTTCCTTTATTCTTTCCTTTCTGCTTTCTTTATTCTTTATTATTCTTTATTCTTTCTTTATCCCCTTATTTTTTCATTTTTTCTTTATTCTTTCCTTGGTTTGCCTTTTTCCTTCTCACTTCTCAAATTTTGTCTCGTACATTTGACCTTCCTGTTTTATGGTTCTTTCGAATTTTCTCTGACCTTCTTTCCCTGTACAGTATAGGCCTAATTTAAAATCTCAGGGGCTCATTTTCCATTCGAGTTATTTTCAAATTTTGTTTCAATTGATGTAGTTTTATTTTGTACACTCTATATGCCGCCGGCTTTCACTTAATAAATTATTACTGCGAATTTACTGATGTTTAACACACACACACACACTGGTATAAGACAGCATTTATTGCTGAACTTATAAACACTAGTTATTTCGATATTACACAGAGCGGAAACAAAAACGTCCGTACACCACGAGGTAGAAAACATATATATATATATATTTTAATTGCAAACGACACACACTGTATATATAATGTAAAGAACGACGCTTGTGAGAAGAGTGTCCGCACAAGAGGAGAGGAGAAAACGAGCAATGAAAAATGAGGCACCTCCAGTGAATCGAACCTGGGATCATCCGATTGCCGGTCAGATATGCTAACCATTACACCAAGAGCCTCCACGAATCAAATCTAGTAATTCTCCCACGTACCTACGAGCAGAATCAAATGCCCTTTGAGGGGGCACCTACTCATGCCGTATATATATATATATATATATATATATATATATATATATATATATATAATATATATATATATATATATACATACATTTTAACTGCAAACGACACACAGTATATATAATGTAAAGAAGGACGCTTGTTAGAAGAGTGTCCGCTCAAGAGGACACACTCCTCTTGTGCGAACACTATTCTAACAAGCGTCGTTCTTTACAATATATATATATATATATATATATATATATATAAATCATGCGGGTTGCTTCTACAGAGCTTCAATTTAATATTTAGGAGAAATCCAATGACAAGGAGAAATGTAAATGCCATGAAAAGTCTTCTTTAATGCGCAACGTTTCGAGCAATACGCTCATCTTCAGGCTGTTTAATAACAATGTGAAATTAAAATCAATATTGAATGAAAAACAAAACAGAAAATTTCTATAACCTATTCGTAAAGACAAATTTTAAAAGACTGAGAAAAGAGGGTTAAATTCTAAGTTATACAGATTTACATATAAAAATTAAGAAGTTATTTTTAAATACATATAGTAAATGTGAAATTAATACACTGGAAAAATTAACAATAGTACACTGGAACAATGGAACTATCTACCTTACACTGCAGTATCCGAGGCTGACTAATTTGAGCAGAGACAAGAACGGGAAACACGAGAGATGGCGAGGGCGATTGGGGAAGGAGGGATTATAAGGAATTGGGGAAGGAGGAGGGATCATAGCAAATTGAGAGGGACGGCAGATGAGTCAACATTCAGACTAGGGGACAATGCTTTAATGAAAAGCGATTCTAAAATTCTTAGTGAGTTGGGACAAGTATTACAACCAAGAATTTTAAAATTGTCTAAAGTGACATCAATTTTACATTTAATGCTGTGTTCACGAATACTCGAGGCTTCTTTAGTTTTTAAAATTTTACCTGTTCGGCCACTTATTCCCATATGCGAATAAAATCTAGCCCTGAGAGAGCGAACAGTGCTGCCGATGTAATTCCCAAGGAGACACCTGGGGCAGGTAAATAAATATACAACACCGCTACGCAACGAGTCAGGGGTTCGATCCTTCGCTGAGAAAAAGCTACCTAAAGACGTTTTATTAATAAATATGATGCGGAAATCAGTATGATAAAAAAATTTCCTTAACAATTTTGTAAATTTAAGCTTAAATTCCTTATTCAAAGGACCCATTTCAGGTACCAAGAAATATTTTATATCCTTCGGCACTGTAATACATGGAAGTTGAGGGCTATAAACATTATTTAAGAAGGATCTAATTAGTTTGTCTACATATTGAACAGAAAACTATTATTAGTAAAGTATGATCTTAGATTATTAAATTCATCATTAAGTAAGGTAAAATTAGAGGTCAAATTATATCCTCTGAACAGGAGAGTTTTAATACAAGACATCTTATAGTTGAAATCAGTAAAACTAAAAAATTCATGCCCAAACCAGTGAAAGTGGGTTTCCTGTAAACTGATGTAGTAATAGAATCACCGTTTTTCGAAATTAAAAGATCTAAGAAGGGGAGGGAGCCATTTTGCTCAGTTTCCATTGTATACGTTATATTGGGGTGCAAAGAATTTAGGAAGTTAAAGAATTGTTGCGCTTGTACCGCATTATCAAAGACTGCTATCGAATCATCAACGAAGCGTCGATAGAAAATTGGCTTGAGATGAGTGGGAGATTGTCTAAAAATTACACTTTCTAAATGAGTCATAAAAAAGTCAGCTGCTAACGGTCCGACTGGTGATCCCATCCCTACCCCATCAATTTGTTGGTAAACCTTATTGTTGAAAGTGAAATAGCATTGTTTGAAGACCAATTCTAAAAGTTCCTTAAAATGAGACAATGAAAAACCATGAAAATTATCAACTGAGCTAAAAACCCTATCTAAAATAATGGCAATAGTTTCAGATACAGGTACATTTGTGAAAAGTGACTTTACATCAAAACTGAAATAAACTTTTTTGAATCGAAGTTTTTACCAAGGAGGTCTTTTTGGAATTCAAACGAGTTATTTATAGTGTAAGCATTTTTCGCAAAGGGGGACAGGAGACGAACAACAAATTTTGCCAATTGAAAGGTGGGTAAGTTATACGAAGCTAAAATAGGACGGAGAGGTGTTCCAGCTTTATGGATTTTAGGCAGACAGTATAATTGAGCAAGATTAGCACCAGATGCGAACAACTGAGAGTAAGTATCATTTTTTATTATCTTTAAGGACTTTAGTCGTGACAGAAATCTATTAACCTGGTCTTCTAACCTTACAATGACTTTATTTACAGGTTCTAGAATTTGTTTGAATTTAGTAAGATCACTTAGGATTTCATTAGTTTTGTTTATGTAGTCCGATTTATTCAAAATAACCACTCCGTTACCCTTGTCTGGTCTAGTCACAACAATCTCCTGGTTCTTTGCCAAATTCTTAATACACTGCAAATCACTCTTCCTAAATATGAAAGATTGAAATTTAAGATTTCTAAGTTTAAGAAAAAATTCTTGAGTTAAATTTGAGAACTGACATTTGAAATTATTGAAATCCCCCACATGGGGAACATTTTTCAAGCCATTGAAAAATTTTTTCAAAGTAAAGAAAAAACGAAGGCTTATATATTTGAAACAACGGAAGCTTAAATTGCAAACCAAGTGACAGTAAAAACTTTTCCCGAGGGGAGAGTGTGTAACTAGAAAGATTCGAAATTACCTTCTCTGAATTGAAAAAATTTGGTGAATTCATTCCCAAAGACTTTAACTTACGTTCATGTGTTTCCAAGATGGTAGAGTGAAATTTTTCTAGTTCACGTTGTACAAGAGAAATTATTAATAAATAGTCCAACAACGACAAGGTATTTTTAAGAGTAGTTATATATATGCCCAAGAGACTTGTTATGCGAATCTGATATTTTGATTTTATAATTAATTTCATTATTTAATAAATATTCCAGGGACGATTGATAAAATTCAGAGTCATATACAGGGTGTCCCGTAAGTCTGGACCCATAGGGAAAAATAATAAAATTACAAAATAGTCCAAAAATTTATTTATAATATATTTTTTTATTATTTTTATTATTATTTTTATTATTTTTTATTATGATCTTACTCTACTGGAGTTTTATTTTGTGGGGCCACTTGAAAGCCAAAGTGTACGAGGTCAAACTTCAGAACATTTTCCACCTTAAAGCACGCATTGTGGAGGCGTGTCAAGAAATTTCTGCGACTGTGATTCAGAAAGTGCTGTCGCAGTGGAGATTGCGTCTTCAACTATGTGTGCGACACAACGGCGGACACTTTGAACAGATTATGTAATAAATTTTTGGACTATTTTGTAATTTTATTATTTTTCCCTATGGGTCCAGACTTACGGGACACCCTGTAGATTATCACGGTAGAGTTTGAAGTAAACAAATTTCGGGAAAATCCTGCAAGTCCGACACATTTCAAGAAAATAACAGTCCAGTTTTGACTTGAGAAACTTTCGTGAAGTCTTCCAAACATGGCGATAAGCCCTGAGGCCATCTTGTCCATACCTTGATATATAATCATGCGGGTTGCTTCTACAGAGCTTCAATTTAATATTTAGGAGAAATCCAATGAGAAATGTCTCTGCTCAAATTAGTCAGCCTCGGATACTGCAGTGTAAGGTAGATAGTTCCATTGTTCCAGTGTACTATTGTTAATTTTTCCAGTGTATTAATTTCACATTTACTATATGTATTTAAAAATAACTTCTTAATTTTTATATGTAAATCTGTATAACTTAGAATTTAACCCTCTTTTCTCAGTCTTTTAAATTTGTCTTTACGAATAGGTTATAGAAATTTTCTGTTCTGTTTTTCATTCAATATTGATTTTAATTTCACATTGTTATTAAACAGCCTGAAGATGAGCGTATTGCTCGAAACGTTGCCCATTAAAGAAGACTTTTCATGGCATTTACATTTCTCCTTGTCATTGGATTTCTCCTAAATATTAATATATATATATATTATATATATATATATATAATATAATATATATATATATATAATATATATTATATTATATATATATAAATATATATATATATATATATATATATATATATATATATATATATATATATATATATAATGTTATTCATTGTGAGAATTATAACCTATCTTTTTTCGTTAAATTAAACTACTGTAAAAACCACGAAGTTTATTAATCTCCTTTTTGACAATTAGTTATCACCTTTTGATACCTCAGAACTCAAGCAAAGGAAATTAACTTTAATTAATATAATTACATTATTATGGGGCCTACTATCTACAGGTAAATATATATATACATAAGAAGAGAAGGTTATTTGTGATAGGAACAGTGTTAATAAATGGACTGTACACGAGCAAACAATTAAAAATGTTTATTTTTTTCAGTGAGTGTTGATTAGTAATTGCATTCTGTTGGTTGGCTCGTCTAATGTTTTTCTTCGCACTATGAGCACTTAGATGGTTTGGGACGTCATGTAAAGGGCTTACCTTCACTTGTTGATCGTATCTAGATAACCGAGTTGGTTTGTGAACCTACGAAAAAGAGTAAAGGGAAGATCTGTTGAGAACGGTGATCACAGATCAGTGATGTGTTTTATGGTTTGCCCTATAGTCTATAGTGGTAGAGCCCGGCCTGTTAATCAGAAGGTCCTGGGTTCGGGTTTTTATACAAAGTTCAGATTTCAGTCTTCCTTGGTGAGGTAGAAGGTTCGAAGCCCCCTCCGTCGTACGATCTACACTGTTACGAAGAAGTTAAGCAACTCAAAAATATTATTATTATTATTATTGTTATTATTATTATTATTATTATTATTGTTATTATTATTATTATTATTATTATTGTTATTATTATTATTATTATTATTATTGTTATTATTATTATTATTATTAATGTTGCTGTTTTTATAACTGCCATGCAATTTCTATTGACGGAATCCGGCATCGCTCGTCGTTTGAATCGTCCTCTGGTAGTACCAGACTATTTCTCATTGAAGCAAACGCAATTTAACAGACGAAAATGAACTCAGACATCTTGAAAGATACTCAGAGTTTATTTATTTGTGTAAGTAAAGCAATGAAAGAGAGAGAACAAGTCTCAAATTCCCTTCGTGTCACGCAGAAACGATCAGGGATTTGTAAAGTTAAGTTCATTGCCTTCGGGAAAAAAGGAAGTTTTAAGTGAATTGTTGCAG